>KK113146.1:0-32177 GCA_000611955.2 Stegodyphus mimosarum
TTTTTTAAATTGAAATTAATATAACCTTTGGCATCTCTGAGTTTATTAATGAAGGCAATTTATAAACACAAAGAGAGATGCTGCCATTTCAGAACCTATTCTCAATCTCTTATAAACAGTATTTCAGAAAATTAGAGAACTCTCACAGAAATTTAACCATATATCTTGATTGAATAAGTTAGCGATTAGATCATGTGACTTGCCAATGATGAATTCTTTAAATAAATAAAAATTCTTTTAATTTGCTAACCTTTTATTTTATTTTGTGTATCTTTCAGATGCCATGTCAGCTATTACAGCTTAATAAGAAATATTCTTGTGACAGAACCGTTTTTTAAATGGTAAATACATACACCCAAAGAAAAATGGCAAATATCACCTTTTAATACTAATAATATAAATGTTAAATTATTACATATATACATTTCCAAGTAATTCCGTATAATATCTAAAAACAGGATAAATGTTTTAAATCACAACAACAAAAATCAAAGAATATTAGGTTTTAGAAAAATGATCAAACATTAACAAATACTTTTTTTCACTATATCAACCTTAGTGTTCAGCCCTCAACCATAATATACCTGAAAATTAAATATTCCGAGACTATTCATCATTAGAATACAAAAATATAACGGATGGAATTTCAGTCACTGTAAGTATATTTTTCAACTTTGAAATTACCAAAACTTTTTACTGAAACTGGTTAAGAATGAATAATTCAGATTTTAAAACAATACTGATTTGGAATGAAACTTAACAGAAAACTTATTCTTCCAATTTTCAGAATGGCATAACTTCAAGCTTCAGACTTAGAACCAAACAATTTATAATTATCAATAACATAAAGGGATAACAGTCAGAGAATGAAAGTTTATGAAAATGGCACTTTGCTGAAATCCATAATTTCAGTGGGGCACATAAAAAAACTGCCTTTAGCTATTAAAAAAAATTATTCAAACAATGGAAAGTGTACTATAAAATTCTTCTTGGACAGAGTTTATTGAACACCTTTATCCAAAAGTATTCAGGATGGCAGACACCAAAGCTTCTTTAATTAACTAAAACACCACAAAACTAGACTCCCAGACCTAATTTTCACTCTATTCAGGACTTGCATTTGACGGACGGATTGCGAATATTTTTCCATACTTGTACCAGCTCCTTTGGAGTCATTTTGTGGGCTGTAATGAGTGCCCTGAAAACACACATGTCATTTTTCCGTTTGTAAAATTTGAAGCCATCATTATTTATAGGTTTCAGACCGACTCTATTTCCACAAATACCAGTTACAAAAATATCCTCTAGGTAAAAAAAAGGAGTGCTGAGAGCAGTTCGATAAAGAAGGTCAGCGGCATCTCGGGACATAACATATCCAGTACCTGAGAGGTAAGGAGGGTAGACGCGTCCCGGAAATACCACTTCAGGGACGAACCACTTGGAATTCCAATCTTTGACTGGAACGGCACCTTTAATTAAGCAACCAAGTAACAAACCCTTATGCCCCTTTGCTTTCAGGAGCCGGAATAAATTTGGAAGATTGACGAACATATCATCATCTGTTTTCATCACATATTTAGCGTTTGTACAGTTCTGATTTGTCCATTTCAATAACATCACAGATTTTAAAGTTAAATTATTGTATGTGTCGATAAAGTCCTGCTGGATGATATCACCGTACTTGCTGCTCTCGTCGGCAACAGCAACATTAACAGTCTGATTCCTGGATTTGCCCAAAAGGAAGAAAACCTGGACACTGTGGAGTTTCCTGGCATCTTGTGCCCAAGTATCGCGAATAGCCCGCCTGGCTTCAAAGTTAGGAACTGCAGAACAAACTACCACAACAAGAAAGATGCTACCATTGCACTGTAATTTTGGCAAAAGTATACTGGTGTCATTATCTGGAAGGATATATTTGTTAAGGTCACGCTGAGACATCATCCAAGAGAGGTTCTCTGGCAGAGGAAGATGAGATCCCGGCTTCAACGGCACGTACAACAAGCCCCATATCACGAACAAACTGATCACCATACAGATGATCTAAGAAAGAAATAAAAATATAACTTAATAAATAAAGAAAAAACAAATGTGATTTCATAAAAACAAATAGACAGGCTGACTGCTAATTCATGGTACAAACTTTGAGGGCTGGTACAGAACACTGTAACAGTCACATTTTGTATAGGAGTGTACGGTCAAAAGTGAAGCGTCGAAGCACAAACACAGGAAACAACAAATGCAGGAGCTAGAGGAGAAACAGAGTCAGTAGTTGCTTCAATTGCTGGTAGATGGTGAGTCGGCGTTGATTTGGGGAAGAAAGGCCATTCTCGTTTCAGTTTTCGTCCGTGATGGGAGATTTTATGTTTGTCGAAAAAGCAGACATGCATTACATGTACAGCTGTGTAAATGGAAATGGCAGAGCTGTGCTATGAATGCATCATGAGCAGTATCCCGACAGACGAATGCCTGACCACAGAATGTTTCAGAGATTACACAGTCAACTTTGAGAAACAGGTTCATTCCACATTACCAGACATGACATTGGTCCACGAACAACTGTATGCACTGCAACAGTTGAAGAAAGAGTCTTGCAAATCATGGCTGCTACACCCGAGTCAAGTACAAGAGCTGTTGCACAGACTGTAGGTGTGGCTCAATACACTGTTTCGAGAGTGTTACGCAATAATCGTCTACACCCTTTCCATTTTCAGCACATACATGCTCTGAAGCCAGAAGACTATCTATCAAGAACTTCTGCAGCAATGTGCATTGCAGCTGAACTTTTCCACCCATGTGTTATTTACAGATGAGGCGACATTTACATGTGATGGTTGCAATGTATACAATTGTAACGTGTAAGCAAACGAGAATCCACACGCAATGTGACCACATGTGTTTCAAGAACGCTACAGTGCAAATGTGTGGGCTGGTATTGTAAATGACTTCTTGATGGGCCCATACCGTACTGCCACAGCAACTCAATGGCCACAGTTATCTTATTTTCCTTCAACAAGTTTTACCAGATCTGCTACAACATGTTTCAATCACCATTAGAAACCACATGTGGTTTTAGCATGATGGGGCACCAGCCTACTTCACCCTAGATGTTTGTCAATACTTGAATGCAACATTTGGCATGCTATGGATTGGACGTAGTGGACCTATCTCTTGGCCACCTCGGTCTCCTGATTTGACGCCCCTCGATTTCTTTTTATGAGAACATTTGAAGAATGACATTTATGTCATTCTAGCAGACTCTGATGAAGATCTCGTTGCTTGAATATCCGTAGCTGCTGTACACATGCGTGAAATTCCTGGCGGCATTGTCCAGCATGTGTCAATGCTGATTTGAACACTTATTGCAAATTAATTTCTTCTTGTAAACAAGGCTATGAAAATAAAACACTTTCACTATCATTTGTTCTTTCCTGTGTTTGTGCTTCGATGCTTCACTTTTGACCATACATTCCTATATAAAATGTGACTGTCGCAGTGTCCTGTACCAGCACGCAAAGTTCATACTATGAATTAGCAGTCAGCCTGTATATACAGTCAACTCCTAATAATGGAAATGATTGCAACCCCATTTCAAAAGTCCCCCAAACTCCATAGGATAAAAACATCCTACATAATTTCAAATAATTGAGTATTGATATGAAATACACACTTATATGCACACACATGTACTTTCAAACAATTTTATGAGCTGAGCATAAAATTCCATTTTGCAAGCGACAGGCGCAAGCGATATTTTTCATGTTTCCTTGCTCTAAAAATTCAAAATTGCTTTACAAGTGATGCTTGAACCAAAAAAAAAAAAAAATGTGGTGGATGATAATTTGTTATAACCAGGATTTAACGTCTGTGCCCCTCCTCTGCAGTTGTCTTTTAAGGAGTACATAAGTTTTTTTTTTTTTTTAGCATGTGCCTCTGTAATGTAACTGAAAAGCATATCTAGCTAGCAACTGGAAGGTCAGGAGTTAAATGCTGGAGAGGGTACTGTTGACAATTTTTCATGTTTCCTAGTTTTAGAGATATCTGATTAAGAGTATATAAACAAACCATTCATCATTCCATTTTTAAGCATGTTTGATGCTTTCTAATTACTTGGCTCCCCAAAGAAAAATCACAAAAAAGTATCTCCCAAAAGTACGCAGCATGTTTTTTAAGTAAGAACCGTTTTGTTGTATACACTAATAGGTAGCCCCCCCTCAACGAGTGCTTGCATCATAGCCTGGCATACCTTGGAAACAACTGTGCTCAGTTGCAGCTGCGTAGGTAACCTATACAGTCTTTTCTGTGCCTTTAAAATGTTCCGCCAGTCCCGTGTGAGCTATGGTCAGTGATATTTTACTTTGGTTTCTGAATGTTGCTTATATTTGTAAAACTACAAATAATAAAACAAATTTAACAAATCATTTTTTTTTTCAAAAAACTTTTTTCATATTCTTAATCTAATTGCTATATCTAAGTTATTTATGTCCAATCATTTGTATTATAGTTGTTATATAATAATAAAAACACAGCAGATATGATGATGATGAAAGAAATGAAATCAGTAGATGTTACGGAACTGTGCTTTCTATTGTTAAACCGAACTTTTAGTTTTACTCTTTCGTTATTTCCAATATGACTAAACCATTCCTTCCAGAATCATTTAATTGTAAACATGTGGATAACACAATGTGCGAGTTAAGTGAGAGTTCCACATTTTAATAAAGTGTTCTGCTGTAATATGTGTCACAGAAAACATTCTGCATTCTCTAAATATGCAAATATTTCTTAGACCTGGTGGACATTAACTGCTGCATTACAATCTAAGAAACCTTTCTGAGGCATCAGATTTAATCAATATGCAAACACTCTTGTTTTCTATACACTAATTTTTTAAAAACTGATTTGTGAAAGAATTTGTTGACTTCTATTGCAGCTGCATTTTGAACTTAGAAAACAGACACTGAAATTAAATTAGAGGAAGACTTTTAAAAGGTCATTCTTTGAAAAAATTTAGAATATCAATATATGGGAAGGAAGTGCAATTGCAGAAAGTAAAGATTTTAAAGAAAGATATTTATTGTGTAACAAATTAGTCAATAAAATACAGTACTTACAAATGTAACAAAACAGATGAAAAATTAAATAACTACCAGAGTATAAAACAGAAATTGAGTAAAATAAAAAAATTAACATACTTTATTGGGAACAATTCAGCAGAGCAGCTGCTGTAGTTAGATAATAAGGTACTCTTCTATTCTCATGACTGGATTCAGAAGTGTATGTATGTGCATATCTGTGTATACACCAAATAAATATGTACATACACATATACATGCATGCATGAACACATGCATCCATATATATGTGCATACATATATACATTTGTATTTTACATTGTGCATACATACATACATTTGTATTTGTATACACATCACAAAACTTTTTAATTATATAATTCTCAAATTAAATCACCACTTGTTTGATCTTATTTTGATTTTCATTATAAAAATGATATATAAAATCATTTATATATAGGTACGAGAACAAACACACTTTGGTAATCATCAAAATTCGTAGCATTTCATGAAAGTAACTTTTTACTCCATAACACGTTCAAGTCAGTCAACATATAAAATGGTTTCACTTAACTTTTTTTTTCTCCTGAAAAAAGTATATTAGGAATGAAGGAATTAGGAATATTACGAAGTCAATTTCTTTATGTTCAATTACCAGAAAAAGAACATGATTACACAAAAACTAGACACTTTGATACACAATGTGATGAGGTCACGCTTCTGAAATATATTCATAGTTCAAAATATTAAAAATCCCCAATTTAGGAATGAGAATGTAAAATATTCAAAGTTGTTTGCTCTATTATAGCTAGCACTCAAAAGTTCAAAATAAACAAATAAAGTCTCTCATTAAAAATGTTTATTGATTGGTTAATTACCCATGAATTTCATAGCTTATTCACAAAAATTATCTTATTTCTGAAAATTAATAGTTTTCTCATAACACAACCTTTCCAGTTTTTGCAATAACACTAATTTTCGAATATAATATTCGGAAAGGCACTTAAAAACATTACTTTCCATCAAGTTAAAAAATTTTATAAAAAATACGAAAAGAATGTTAAACCACTAACACTAATATAATACTTTGTGAAATAAGTTAATAGGAGATATTACAATCTTTTTGATGATTTAACTTATTTACGACACTTATATTTTCTAAAGTAATAAATTCCAACGAACAAAATTCAACTCGAAACTATGTTTTATTCAAGACAGGTACTAAGTTGATTTTCAAATACCACAGTGTGCAAAAAAATAAATATTACTTACCTTGGGTTTTCGCATCCTGGCATCTTGGTTTTTAAATATATCTTGCTGCATGAGGGCAACATCAAATTATAATATTACACACATTTCATATAAAATCGATCCTGACTTTAGATATTAAATGTATAAAACTACCGAAAAAAGTAAATGCATTTATAACCAATGCCATGTTACACTAAATCACCATTCCAATTCACAGAGACATAACAGCACTCACCGCTAAACTCAATACAATACGACTGACTTCGCTTCCCAGAGTTCACATCATTTTCTCTCAAGTTTACAACGGTCACAATTTTTTACACAGCTTTAAAATTTGTTTTCAAATATTTATGATTTGGCTACAACAACAAAAAGAACAAATTTATGTATTTAATAGCATTGAACTTGAAAAAAAAATGAAATTAACTGCTAGGTATTTATTTTATATTGTATCAGATTGGGACATGTAAAATAAGATTCAAGGAATGTTTCTATATAAAATTTTGAGTTATTTAACAAACGCAATTTAGTAATTTCATATTTAATAAAGGAATTTCATTAAAATTTAAACGCAAGGAAAGCTTCTCCGAAGAATATCCGAAGTTAAGCATGCAAAGACGGAAAAAGGCTCACATAAATAATTTAATAAGCTACTATTTTGATCTGTTTACTTATCAAATTCACTCAAATTTTTAAGTCACAAATTAACTTTTGATCTTAATTAGACCTACCTCAAACCGAAGGCTAAGAATTTCGAAGCTGTGAACAAAATATGAGTCTGGTTAAAAATATATGATATTATTGACAGTCTTTCTCTTTTTGCTGATGGAGTTACAAGGGTGAAACAAACAAACAAACAAACAAACAAAGAAACGCAGGGTTGCATGGTTATCTTACGGCGACACTGCACGTCAAGGTATTTTACAAACTCTGGAGACAATTATATCTGTACTTTGAACAGACGTCACACTAACACAACTAACACGGAATGTGTTAGTTGTGATCAACGTTATAAGAAAAGAATATTTACGTAACAGAATATTTACTTATTAATAACAGTATTTGGTTTAATTGCAGTTATTACCGGCGCCATTTCTCCAGAAAGTAATCGCTTAACCTTTTGATAATGATGTACGTGATCTAATTTATGTATTGAAATTTCAATAGTATTTAAAATTCATCTTTATCTTTTGAGTAAATGTCAAGTGCAAACAAGACATCTGTCTGTCTTCTGTCTGTCCACAGTTTTGCTACCAGTTACAGAATATCTGTCTATCTAAAACATTTACACTTTCTTCAGATACTCAACATTTGCTCTTCACAAAAATTATTTGGTAGTTATTCAGGAAATAATAAAGCAGAAATTGTTAATTATGCAAAATAACATTTTTGTTCTAGAAGCCTCATAAAATTGTGAGTACAAAATTAAATGAACTGAGTGGCAACGAGTTCTAAGATGATTGACATTCTAAGTAACCAATGAAAGCAAGATATTGAGTGACAGATGTGGTAAGATTCACTTTGCCGAAAGATGTGTTGTTGCTGTCAGATAGGAATTTAAATGTTTCTGTTTTCGGTTTAGGTTGTTTAGTTTTAGCTTCGTGTCATGGCCGAAGAAATAGACCCGTCAGTAATCAAGAAAACACAAGAAATTCTTGGAAGTGTTATAAAAAAGCCAGCTCTTACGGAAAAATCTTTAAAAAAACCACCCTTTCGATTTCTTCATGATGTCATTACCAATGCAAGTTTAAACAGTATTCAATTAAGAAACTATTATTATTTATTTTTAAGAATCATGGTGTTCAGCATAAGTTTGTTGTTAGTATCCAATGGTTTATTATGTTTTCTTTTGTAGGTAATAAAAACGTCAGGATTTTATAAAGGATTGTACACACCTGAAGAATTGCAATCAGAGAACGTAAAGGTAATTAAATGTCTCTTCTTTTGTAATTTTAGTTTTTAAGTGCGAATAAAAATTACTATATGTTTGAAATAATGATGTATTTATAAATATGTGAAGATTTATTGCTCAAGCTGTGTAAATACTTTTCATTGTTTGAATTTCTCTAAAAGCTTCAGTATGTGTGATTTGATGTTTATTTATTTTTTGTAACCTATAGGATAAAGAAAGCAAGATAGCTTTTCTTCAAAAAGCCATAGATGTTTTAGGTAATTATATGTTATTGCAACTATTATATTTTTTGCTATCACTATGTATATGTGATAAAATTTTTAAGCTATGACATAAATATAGCAAAAATTAGGATAAAGCTGATGCTTCTTTCTATTGAAGAGTGTACTATCGTAGACTTTCATGGATCATTTTTTCCAGTGCAATTGATATACTAATAAACATAATGGAGCAGTGAAAGGACTAGGTGGATGCACTTTGCTGTTTATTAATTTCATGTGTTCAGTATTTTGGCTCTATGTGACATAAATATAGAAAACATGATTGAGGTTATTACATCTAGCTACTGTAAAAAAAATAAAATGAAATTAAAAAAAAAAGGTTTTTATGTGATAAGCTTTTATTTAAAATGGATACAAAAATTTAGGCCTTGGAGAGAAAAAAAAAATCACACAGTTAATGAAAATGGTAGATTAAGAGAATTCATCTACAGTTTTATATTGCTAGTAATAAAAATATGAGCACTCATGATGAATTAAAAAAGATAATCATACATTTGATAATGCATTTAATTGGAAATTTGAAAAGATAATGGCTCATATATTTGACAGTGCAACTAAATTAATAAATTTTAATTAATTTAGGGACCCCATGCTTTTATTACTCACGATATAAAATTGTAAATGAGTTCTATAAGTAGAATTATTTAATCTGTTACTCCCATTAAACTGTACGCTAAATTATTTTTTGCCTTATAATATAGTAATTATCATATTCATTTTAAATAAAAGCTTATTGTATAAAATTAATAATATTTTGTCTTTTTTAATCTCAATTACATGTTATCAGTAATGAAATTTTTAGTCATTGCTGAAACACAAGTAATAAATTGTAAAAAAATTATGAAATAAAGCAAAATAACAGAACATCATTCAGAGAACGAAGAAATTGGTTTGAATATTCTTTTTCGGAAATTGGATGTGATAATAGTGTTACTATGAGTATTTCATTGAAGCTGAAATCAAAAAATGAATATTGCCAATTTGTGATTAAATTTACCAAGATAGTGAATTTCATCATTAGGTATGCCAAGATAGTAAACTAAAGAAGTTTTTCTGTGCAAAACACTTTTTTGCTCCTTTTACTTTAGTCAGCAACACATTATCAGAAAGATGTAAAAAATCGCTCAATTAATATTTTTTAATTATTTTAAAAGAGGGCAGAAAGTATAATTTGGGAAAATTTTTAAAACTGTGTATCAGATGCATTTTTAGAGGTTGAAATTTTAAAATTATAAACATCAAATAATCTAAGAAATTGAGGGATTTTAAACAATTCAGACATTAAAATACAATTTTTGAAGTTTACAGTTTTTTGAAAAATACAGTTTCATTGAAAAGTTTTTATTATTATTATTATTGGTAAAACTGCATATTACGGGCCACTTTGGCGCATTTTCGAAAAGTCGCCAAATCTGTTATTTTCGCGCATTTTAGAAAATCACAAACTCATCATATCACCGTATTAGATGGTTGTGAATTTGAATGAATCTTGTAAACATGTAAAAAATTGATCATGTAAACATTCAAAAATATCTAAAACAGAAGTTCAAGAAAAACAACTATAAAGTATTTGAAAGTTAATAACTATGTATTTTATGGCATCAACAATATTAAAACTTTTTATAATATATACCATTTTTAAGACAGTAGCAAAATGAAGTAAAACGTTTTAGCACGAAATTTAAGAAATAGTAATAAGCAGTAAATGAGGAATAAATGATCAGAAAGCATTGATTCATATTTAATCTAAAACTTAAAAAAAAAAAAATGCAGAAGAAAAAAAACATAAAATTCAAAATTTCGATCTACTGAAACATGAGCAATAGCATAGTTAAAAAAAAAAAAGTGGTTAAACAATTTTAACTATGTAATTCATATTTTTACAATAAATTTTTATTTATAATAAGTAGTAGAAACTCGCATTTGTTTATATCCACACTAAAATGTAACAATACAATGGAGATGAAATTCAAAATGGCCTGCTCATTCAACACCGCCTCTACAGGTCATTTCAACCATGTGCTTAACCACATATAATGCACACACACACCTCCATTCACACAAATCTGTCGCATCTTTCATTTCAAGTAATTTCATACTATTTCTACACTTAGGACATTCGTACATATTCGCAATCAAACGATAATTCATGCACCATTCTATCACACATCTTTCGCCCTTATCTTGCAACCAAATCAAATAAGTAAAATCCACGCGTTCAACTCTTTCGACGTCAGCCATTTTGTTCACACAATTTACTAGAAGCACAGTGAAATGACGAAAATTCATAAAGCCCGCTTAAATACTATAAACTGTAATCTTAAACCCTAACGATTTTCATGACACCAAGAGGTTACCAGATTTGGCGTGATTTCGCTTCATTTGGCGACTGGCCCCTAATCTGCAGTCTAGCCTTATTATTGTTTATTCGAGGCATAAACAGTATAATTCTGTTAATTTGATTTTTCCATTAAATGTAGAGACGTGCAAAAAATTCTTTAAAAATAAAATTTAAAAAAATCAATTGAATTTTGGAAAAATTACTTTCACCGCATTGCATTCATTGTCTTCAACCAACATGTACAAAATTTAAACTCATTAGCATACCAGGAAGTAAGTTAAAAATCAATTACAAAACCCTAATCACAATGAAACACATGAATGAACTAAATACAAGTGTATAAAAAAAAATTAGATTACAGATTTACCATCTGAACATAAGTATTGTAAGTGAAAGTATACATTACTAAAATGTAAAGTTGCTTTGTTTCTTAGTCGTGGGTTACATTATTGCTTTATTATTAGCAGCTAATAAAAATTAGGTAAAAGATTTTTCTACTGTTATGCCAGTACATGCGCTACCTGCATTAGGTAAGAATGGTATAAAGTCCATTAAATTTTTACATGATACCCATCAAAAAGCTTTGTTATAAGCATTTTACTATCTTTAGAGTAGGAAGGTAAAATAAAAAGGCGATTTTAGTGGATATTACAAATTAAAGTCAAAATTTTAAGTTGCATATAACAATTATGTTACAATTACTACTAATGCTACAATTAATAAAATTTCGCTAGAAAAAAATCAGTTACACTACTTTTATCATATATATATATATGTGTGTGTGTGTGTATTATTCGGCTGCATTGTTACGTATTGTATTTGAGTGCCTGTGTTGCACTTGTGCAGTTCTCTACTCCTTCAAAAAATCTTTATTGGAACACGTTTTCTAGCAAGCTACTTGTTTATGTAACATAGTAGGAATACAGTGGTACCTCATTATGTATCATTAAACTGTTCCAGATAAATTAGCTTTCCTAATAAGTAATAAAGAGAAAATAATCTGTTCTTGTAAAAGAATTTGTTACTTTCCTGTTATTAGACTGGATTCAGAAATATGTATTTGTATGTGCATATACACACACGCATACATACATATATACATTTCTCAATCTGGCCTTGATAACAGAAAGTATCAAAAATCCTATTGCTATTATTATGACACTGTTCAATACTAAAATACAAATGCAGAGGTGAAATATCCCTTCAACAATTCAACAGCATCTTTTTCACTCGCAGGCAGATCCCAAATACCCATAGTTAAAGTATTTCAGGGCATTCAATCTAACCAGTAAGCAAAATAATTTCTTTACGAAAAACCACGTATAACACGTAGGGTCGCTAAATTTGGCGATTTATGCGAATTTTGGCCTGGTTGCGTTAATACATAAGTACCATGAAATATATATTTTACGTAAATGAAAATTTACCAGATTTATTTACCTCTTTTCTAATTTTTTTTTTCCTTTTCTGTCATGCTCCTTTCTTGGACTTGGTTGAGGAGCATCAGATCTGGTCTTTACTAAAAATCTGCCAAAGAATATTGCCTCTGCCTTCTTACGATGTTTCAGAAATGTGACATTGTTTTGTCATTCCAGCCAATGTTGTTATGACTTGTTAAGCTTTGTTGGGATGTTACTTTTCTGCAAAGTTTTGGCTATTGTATCTGGAATCAGAGATTGTGTATATTTATTATCTCATTTTTGGGCAAAATTGGTCATAGTATTGTCTCAAAAGAGGTAAACAGGTTACTGCATGTAGTATTGACTCATCAAACTTGAGTTGTATTCTGAACAAATGTTGTATGCTGGAAAAAACTTTCATGGTCCAAACAGGCTATATACTAATTATTCCATAGCAGATGTATATAAAGGTACCACTGCCTAAAACACATTATATCAGAACTTTTAATTTAAAGCATCTTTCAGTTGCTACTCAATGTACTGCCAGGTAAGGCCAGCAAAATGAAATGTTAAGGTCTGCAGCTACTAAAAATCATTATATCTTACCTGATCTCCTTCTTCATATATGTACTCATATATGTTCATATGTAGAAGAAAATCTTTATGTATGGGTGTTAAGTTATTTGGATTTCACAATTTGCTTGTTGGCATTGCTAACACATGGTCACATGTACACTTTAGTTTTATCAAGAATGTTATAGAAACATTAAACTTAAAATTCTTCAATATAGAATTAAATTCGGCTGTGTGGTCGCATAATTTTTAACTGATTTTAATGCTTAATTATATTGGGAATGTTGTTTTTTAAGTTTTTAGTCTGGTGTACTTTACTCTCTCTTTAATATTCACTTTGATTTTGATGAGAAAAGCAAATTTCACCATAGAACTTTTTTTCAACTCTTCCTTTTTACAGTCATCATCTTTGATTGTTTCTCCTCTGTTCCTTTGTTCCTTTTAAAATTAGCAGCTTTGGTTGATACATGCAAGTGGCTTTTTTAAAGTTCTTAATTTTATTAGTTCCAGCTGCTACATTAGTACCAGTCATTGAGATGCTTTGGCTTAGTTTGCTGAAATGTGTAAAAAGAGTATGGACTTGATACCAGTCTCTTCAATTTTTTCTAGAAATTTAGGATTTTTACGTATTGTCTCTTCAATTGTGAAAGTTGAGTACCATCAAACTATGAAAGTTGGCAGAATATCTGCGAAAAAATTTTATTTTAGCATGCTATGAGTGCAAACTTCTGCATGTAATTAATTTCAGTTTATTAATGTTTTGTTGGCTATATCTAATTGCTCCTTTCAACATTCAACAAATGTTAGTTTATTGAATAAATCGGCCATAAATGAACCTAAATGCTGTCGCAAATGTAATTCTACAGCCCTTGAACAGTTCCTTTTCAAATGAATATTCTCTTATCATATTTTTTTCACTTTGTGTCACCATTGTGTGTTGATTTTAAAACAAACTACACTGTTTGCTACACTCTTTTTTTGATGAAAGGATCCCATAACTATGTAATGTCATAAAATAATCTGGTGTTCTGTTGGAGGCAGGTGTTTTTTTTCCCGTTCAAAATGTGAGGGGGGAAAAATGATAACAGTTAATATAATTTGTTCATAAAAACTGAACATGATATATACAGAATCAATCAGGGTTACATCAAATGAAAATGCAAATGTTATGAGTATCTTGTGGCATCGTATATATCCAAAACTGGCACTAAGTTGCTCTGCTTGGTGGCAGTTTCATGTTGATGGGCTAATTTGTAATAACCAGATTTAGTTATAGATATTGGCAGATGACTTTCAGCTATGTCTTGTCAAATTTCAACTTCTTTTTTTTTTTTTATATATACAGAAATGGGGGGTCTTTCTGTTTTCTACTGTGGACCTTGCTTAAGGAGCATAATTTGTTCCCATATCTTAGTTGTTATGTGAAACACTCAGTAAGCAAAATAGTTTTGTCTATTGGAATCTATGTAAAATTGGATAATGCATTTTATTCTGATAAAAAAATAAACAAATTTATAATGGGATTATGCTGCATTGATGGCGTAACTCCGAGTAACTGGTGTTGGTTGCCTTTCTTAAGATTGTGTGCTAATTACCACATATAAAACAAAATTACATTTATAAATGAGAAGTTCTAATACAATGCACAACAATATTGAAGGCATGGAAATGATTATTGTCCTCATTATGTTGAGGATCTTGCTAACGGCAAGAGTCTCTCTGGGTGAGAATTTAGGAACATTCCGAATTCTTTCCTTGTCTAAAATAGTTTGCAGACTGAATTAGTCATACCTTCTGTATATTTTTGTTGTATTCTATATTCTGTGATTCATTCTAATTAAAACAATATCAGAGGAACAACAAATTGGTCCATTACCTTCCTGAAATTGAGAGGCTTTGGTGACAGACACAGTGCAGATGGCTAAAATACCTTGGCAATGACAATGAATTTATGATTCTTATAGTATCAAGCAGAGCCATAACTGAATGAATTATTGCTTCTGCAATGTCAAAACCTGTAATCTTACTTCTTGTAACAGTTTAAGTACTGCAACCTGTGGGGGACCGCACACAGGAATTTCTTATCTTTGTGTGGTCCGCTGTAATTTATTGCCTATTTACTTGTAAAAAGCCGAGAGTTTTATTTTTTTCTCCTTTGTTATTAATTATATTGTTATGTACTTTTATTTTAAGATTGCAGTTGTGGACTTTTATTACAAACTGTGACCATTTTTTCTGGAAAAGTACAAAAGTGTAGCTTTCGAATTTAATTTATCATTTACTTCAACATTGAATTTGTAAAAAAATTTGACAAAAACAAGTACTAATTTATAACTCGGAATAACAAGCTGTTACCATTTTTTTTTATTTCCTTTATTAATTTTTTCCCTTGCTTGCTTAAGATCATTAAAAAAAATGCTGAAACAACCTACGTAATTTTTATCTTTGTCCAAAAGTTTATCAATATTTTCTTGTTAAATTTCCTTGTAGCTACCACACTTAGTCATCAGAATGAGCATGTCGCTAATCAGTCAATATATAGCATGCGAATTTCAACTTTAGCTAATGATGTATGTGGTAGTTACTTCAACAAAGAAGTACTGGCTTTTCTTATTGCTAACAATAAGATTTTAACTTTATTATAATGTTTTGAATAAATTTAAACTTAGCATTGGTATGCTTCAGTTTACACTTTTCAAAAGTACTTTTACAATAATAATAATAATAAAAAAAAACATGCTGTCATGTTATTATTAGGTGTATATTCACTGAAAATTTTCAGCTGATTCAATATTTGTAAACAATAATAATTCTGTTGTGTGCTTTGTTAAAAATACAGCATTGATACCACATAACTTATAAAAGAGACATCAGCTATATAATAATAAAATCATTAGTGTTTATTAAACCTAAATAACTGACAAAAAACAGTAGATTGCATACTTTCATAAATTGAGAAATGTTCACTTTGAAATGAGTAGACACAGTTGCCTTCTTAGCAACTCAAAGTTTTGAACTACTTAGTTAACTACTTGTAACTAATACTCACCTTTAGACGTAACTCATACATGTCAGATGAACTATCATCTTTTCTTAATTCACGATGACAATGTCAGGCATTCAGGTCTACTCTGATCAGAAACTTTTTCTAGTAAATAGTAGCCAGCATCTGCTCCTTGTAACTTACAATTTTGCACTCATTTTAAATTATGCCACTTGCCATAAAATCTGCCTGATCAAGTATGTGATGAAATGAGGCATGAAAGAAATAACATAAAGCTAACTGTTGATAAAACTTAATAAAATGTCACAAAGTTACCAGTATCAACAATTTATCACATCTATGAGTACCAAATAATGTTTCCATAATTGCAAATATCATAATATAACCAAATAACACACACATTTTGATATTGAGTTTAATGCAAAAAATGTCATGATTTAACTTAGAAGTAAGAAATATATATATATTTCATATTTTGCAAATAAGTGTCATAGTTTTGTCAACAAAAATTGCTGGAACTTCGAATAGGGGAAAAAAAAAAGAATACACACAAAAATGGCCATGTTGCTTGGATAAAGGATTGTTATGGTTGGCTAAAGAATAGTTATATGCATGGATGCCATATGTTGAACACATTCTGAGAATTTGCGACTTCTGCTGATGTGGTAGCAATAATATAAGTACCTAAAATTACATCACTGCTACAGTTGTATCATATTAGTTTGTGAGGTTCCACTGTTTTATTTCACAGTTCAATGTGAGGAACCTTGTACACCGATAAGCAAATAATCACTTGAGTGTGTGGACAGAGATTTAAGAAGGGTTAATTACCCTTTTTTTCCCAAAATAAGGATCAACACAGTCGGCTGCTATCTCAGAGCATACAGCAAAGCTTTCACTTGGGCTTGAATTCAAATTAATAATTAAAACTTAACTAATGCTTAACTAAAAGATGTAGCCGAAGCTATCAGGATTCTAAGTAGTTGGCCCCTAAGTCTCAATTAAGTAGGCAAAGCTATCAAGGGCCTGAAGTAAGGCTGAGCGTAGTAATAGCTTAGAGAGAGATGTAGCCCAAATGCAAATGGGTACTAGTCAAAAACTCTGGCTCTCTAACAAAGTCAGTGAAATATCAACTTAAATACTATTGCTCATTTGCATTAAACGTGTTTCTGAAAATACATTCTGGTAGGAAATGGTAAGCTGAAGCTAGAAGGGATGGGAAAGGTGCACAAGCTTAAAATGACTGTTATAAAACTAGGATAAACCTTACATCTTTCCCCTCCAGAATTTAACTACTCGAAGAATAAGGTCTCAAAATGATCTTGTTTAAGAGTGTAAATTCTACAAAAACTCTTTAACATCAAAGTTTAAACTTCTAGAAATTCTGCTGTCTTCAAGGAAATTTATCATTAAACGTTTCTTGTTTAGGGCCAATTTTACAAAAATAGCTAAAGCTAGACTAAAAAAAATACATTTACAAGTTTTACAATTTGACTGGGAACAATCATCAGCTTCTTTCTGGAACAAGCTATTCAGTCTTGGTCCTTCCAACTTATCTAGAAGGAAAAGAATTATTAGTGGTGTTCTTTCGCAACAATTTCCACTTTCGTTACCAATACCCTTTATTGAAATTATTTTGGCCCTCAAACAGCTTTCATTCACACAAAACTTAAATCTACTTCCTTCCATGCTCTCCAGAGTTGTTCTGAATGAACTGAGCATATTATTGTTGTGTTACCGTGAAGATACACTACCAAGTACACAACAGCTACGATCTGTTAGAACTTGACATTCCAGACCTCGGAAAACTCCTTAAACACAAAACTACATCTAATGTGCTAAAAGAGAGCTTGATTTAAATTTTTAAGTCTGGAGACCCTAACGTTAAACACATTCAATATATACTTTCTTTCTATTCATCTATTAGACAAAGTATTTTGCACTCATACTTTGACTAAAACTTACATTTGTACTAGTTTAATTTTACAGTACTTTTACAACTGATATTAACATTTATACAAAAAATCTGTCTTTTAACAGTCTTTTACAACTTTGAACCACATAATATAAATTGAACTGCCATTCTAAATAAGCAAACAAAATTTTCACTCATCTGTTTGGTTTTTATAATCCTCCATTCTCTTCTCGTAGAATTCTTGCCAAGTGGGACATCTTAAATTTTGCACCTTCATTCTCCATCTTGGGCGGCTAGTATTCTCTTCCTACCTTTCTTTTTTTCTCTTTCCTCTGGTGGTGAATCGGCCTGACTTTCTCATCGGTTGAGGGTTCTGGTACTATGGTCTCCTCTTTGCTTTGCGATAATTGGATCATTCTTCGGGATCTTTAACCCTCTGCTTGATTTTTCTGGTTTCCTGAAGTGGAATGGTTCTTCCATCGGCTGTTCGTTTTCCTCTGGTGATTCTTCGCTCTGAAGCTCCTGTAATCTCCTTTGATCTGGTTTTCTGTGGTGAAGGGCTCCTTTGTTATGACCGAGTTCTGTTCTCGAGCTAGTCATTTTCCTGGAATGCCATCCACAGACATTTTCCGTTACACAGTCGGTATTTCCTTCTGCTGTATGGGAATTTTCATCTTTTTCATTGTCCTCTTTTCCACTGACACTGGGCCTTGCGGCTGCTGCTGCATACGCTTGGCAGGTATTTCTTCAGTACTCTTGCTTTGTTTCCTTTCGGTTGCTGAAAGAGTCTAGCTTAGAGTTTGACTCATTAAAGTTCTTGTCGCACTTTCAGGATCCTGCAATAAATCTTTTAAATCTTGGAAGTCAGTACAACTGTAGTATGGCTTTATCTGATTAATATTAGCAATTATTTGCTGGCCATTTTCAGCCTTTAAATATCGTGGAATATCTAATCTTTTCAAACACAAACTGTCCATCAAACCTGGGCTCATACTTAGCAAACTTGCTTTCGGGTGCAAACGATAAGGAATGCTATATTTTTAACACCTTTTGACCAACTGTATATTTCTATCTTGTCTATTTCTATCATAATAAAACTTCTGTTTCTGCTTTGCCGTATCAGAATTTTTGATGGCCTTATTAATAATTTCCTAGATACCCATCAATTTAAAATCTTCTTGCCTTTGGTGGGCAAAAAATAACTTGTCCAGTGGCGTTAAAATTTTTCTACATAAATGTAATTTTGCGAGGGTTTTCTGTGTGGTATCATGCTTCGCTGTGCTCAAGACAAAGCCTAACTCATTGATACAGCTGTCCCAACGGTCATGATAATTCTTAACATATCCCCGAGTAATTTTAACTATATTCTTATTTACAGGTTCTGCAGTATTCTACTGCGGTCTATAAAGTACCATCTTTAGATGGCATATGGCAAGTCCTGTGCAAAGATTTTCAATTAAATTACTTACAAATTGCCTATCATTATCTGATATGACTTTTTTGAAGGCCCCGTATTTTAAAATATAGTTGTTTAGAAACGAATCTGCTACTATTTTTGCTGATGTTCCTTTAAGGGGAATTATTTCTCCCATTTTAAGAAATGATCCACAATGGTTAATAATTATCTATTTTTGTTCTAGGGTAGGGACTGAGCAAATCAATGCCAACCAATTCGTTTGAAAAAGTGGTTTTTATGTTATTTAAGTACCTGGCCAGGTTGTAATTAACGTCATTAATTAATTGATGCAAGTGACATGACCTGACATACACTGTCACCACCTTGTACAACTGTGGAAAATACGCCACTTCGTGGACTCTTTGCAAAGTTTTTCTAATCCCTAAATGTTCTGATATTGTGGAATCGTGGAGCTCCTCTGAAATATTTAAATGTAGAGTCTCTGAGACACCAGTCGATATTCTTGATTATCGTTGGTTATTTTCGTGTAAATAACATCTTATTATTAATTTCATAATGGGCCGCCCTATTGCAAATAGCCCTTAAGTCTACATGCTCAAAATTTTTGTTCTCTTCAACATAAGCGTAAATGTCTTTGAATTCATTGTCCGTTTTTAATTTGGAAATTATTGTTTCATGGGATTCAATGACTTTAGCAGTTAGCATCGTACGTCTAATTGTGTTTCCCTCTTCATTGATCTCGATTCTTGACAGGGCATCCGCAACTACATTTTCTTTCTCCAGAGTATGTTTTATTATTCAATTAAACTCTTGCAGTTTTAATGTCCAGCATATAAGCCGGGGTGAAAGATTTTCCCCTGAGTACAAGTAACCAATAGCCGCATGATCTGAGTATACTGTTATCGGGGCACTTCCAAAATAAACGTGAAATTTTTGTACTGCTAGTAGGACAGCAAGAGTTTCTCGTTCAGTTGTGGCATAATTACGCTGAGTTTGGTTCAACATTTTACTTAAAGAGGCAATGGGCTGCCCATTTTGGGAAAGAACTGTGCCAACTGCATAGTCTGATGCATCTGCTGCAATTTCTAAATTTTAGTACCCTTCTGGGAATTTAAGAATTGGTGTGTTAATTAGGGCATGTTACAATTCTTCAAACGTCGTGTTGGCCTCATCTGTCCATCTGAATCTAGTCTTTTTTCATTTAAGAACCAACAAGAGTTCAACTATTTTTGCAAAATCTTTTATGAAAATTTTATAATAGGAACACATCTCCAAAAAAGAAGATAATTTCTTGGCTGTATTTGGGGGTGGATAACTCTTAATCGCTAATATTTTGGAATTATCTGTTTCAGTACTATTTTTCAAGATTTTATAGCTGAGATACTTCAATTTCTTGGCAGCAAACTTGCACTTCTGTAAATTTATTTTCAGACCGACCACATTTAACAATGTAAAAACTTTCTCTAAATGTTTAAAGTGTTCATCTATCATTTCTCTGGTGACAGTAATATCATCGAGATAGATGACTGTACTTTTGCGTAAGACTGGCCTTAAAACAATGTCCATAACTTTTTGAAATGTAGCCGGAGCTCCACTTAAGCCAAATTGAATTTTCAAAAAGGTATACACACCTGACTTTGTAATAAAAGCTGTTTTCTCAACATCTTTGGGTTTTACTGCAATTTGAAAATAGCCTGACGTCAGGTCTAAAGTGGTCATATATTTAGTAGAATGAATTTTTCTTATGATCTCATCTATTATCGGGAGGGGTATTTCGTTATGCTATTTAACTTGTGGTAATCAGAGGCGAATCTTCACGAATTCGGATCTGAGGATGGTAATCCGTTTCTTTTCTTGCACAAAACTACTGGACTCACATACGGCCTGGTACTTGTTCTCAAACATTTTCTTAATGCTCGAGAACAAGATAAAATGTTGCTCGAGAATGTCTTTCTTCATACGGTCATACATATACGGTTTAGACCGGACTAGGGGCTCACTACCAGTGTCAATATTGTGAGTTACAATCTGGCAGAAGCCAGGCTTTTCGTTAAATAACTGTGAAAAATGTCTTATGAGATTTTCAATTTTCTCTCTTTCTCCTTCTTCGAGATGCGTCAAATCTAATTCCGGGATTGCGGCTTTTTCCTCTTCAATTTTGTCCATCTTGACCTGTAAAGTAGAATCTTTAAAATTAATTTTTGTGCTAGCTGCACGTAAGAAATGAATCCCCAATATGACTGCGGTTAACAAATTCTTTACCACGAAAAATATATTCGATATATTATAAATTCGATTCGATATATTATAAATATATACAATATATTATCGTGTTGTCAAGCATTTTCTTAATGTGCTGCTCGAGAATGTCTTCCTTCACACGGTCATACCTATAAGGCTTAGACCGCACTAGGGGCGCACTACCAGTGTCAATACTATGTATTATGACTTGGCAGAAACCCCGTTTATCATTGAACAGCTGATAAAATTTTCTTACCATTTTCTCCATTTTTTTTCTCTCCTTCTTTGAGATGATTGAGGTCCAACTCCGGCATTGCCCCTTCTTCTTCAACAGTGTCCATTTTCATCTGTAAAGTAGTAAAATTAATTTTTGCTCTAGCTGTGTGTAAGAAATCAATCCTCAGTATAACAGTTAACAAATTCCTTACCACCAAAAAATTAAGTTTTTGAATCTCTTTCTTTATTTGAACATGCAGCCCCACTTTTCCCATGCAGACACAGTGTTTGCCTTAAGCAGTAGGAACTCGTTGTCCCATTGTTTTAACTAATCTAAAACGACGAAGATGCCTTTTTAAAGAAGTCGTGCGAAAGGAAGTTGCATTGAGCCCCGGTATCTAGTAGGGGAGTTGTAGGGATGTCGTTCAATAAAATATGCATCTCTGGTAAAGCCAAATTTTGTACAACTGCCGTATTCCGTTTGATTTTCTGAGGGATTTTTCTTCCCGGACGGTGACCTAGCTCTCTTCTTGGCCACTGCAATCAGTTTAAATTCTTCTTTTCCGCCCTTTGATTCTGCTGCTTTTTATTTACCGTTGCTTTGGACTGACCGGTCTTCCTCTTATCTGGTTTTTCAACTTTCTCCGCTTGCTGATATGGATTCTGTTGGCTTTGAGGTTGCTTCTGAGAGTGAAACCTTGAATACTCGCAAAAGTTGCTTGCACACGCATTTTCCGCTGTACGCCTGCTCTGAAATTTTACCGCTAACTCGAATAAGCTTTCTAGAGTTTGCGGGTTTCTGACTTCAAGAAAGTCCTGGATTCACAGGAGTAGACACTGCAATATTACTTCCATAATTTCCTTGTCGGACCTTTTTCCATATAGTAAATTTAAAAATTTGGATCTTCCTTAAAATGAAGTCCATTAATTCATCGAAGTTGGTTTGATGCTTGCTAAACAATTCCGATTAGAGCTTCGCACAGTCTTTCACAACTTAGAATGCTTTCAATAATGATGTTTTTAAATTTTCCCAATTGTACATTTCCTAACCTGTATCTCCCAACAAATTGTTACCAATATTTTTATACCAACTGAGAGCTTGGCCTTTTAGGTTCGATGTGGCGATGATAATTTTCTGCAGCTGGGTTCACTGGATGTAATGTGAAATGCAGGTCCAGCTGCTCCAGGAAAGTCTTCACGAAACCTTTATCATCGAAAACTGTGGTTGGCTTCATGACAGTTCTCATCGTTTCCAATATAAATCCGAATCCCTCCATCGGATTTGCTTGAGGCTGAGGGAATTGAAAGGTCGTAGGGGTCAACCTAAAATCTTCACTACCTAGTGGCATGGTTCGTTAGGAGTGTATTGGGCACCTAATGTGGGGTTTCACCCTTTTATTTCATGGTTCAGCGTGAGGAACCTTGTACACCGATAAGCGAATAATCACTTGAGTGTGTGGACAGAGATGTAAGACTCAAGAAGGGTTAATTACCCTTTATTTCTCAAAGTAAGGATAAACACAGTCGACTCCTATCCCAGAGTGCACAGCAAAGCCTTCACCTTGGGCTTTAACTCAAATCAATAAGAATTAGAACTTAACTAATGCTTAACTAAAAGATATAGCCGAAACTATCAGGATTCTAAGTAGTTGGCCCCTAAGTCTCAATTAAGCAGACAAAGCCACAAGGGCCTCAAGTACGGCCGAGTGTAGTAATGGCTTAGAAAGAGACGTAGCCGAAAGGCAAACGTGCGCTAGTGAGAAGCTCTGGCTATCTGACAAAGTCAGTGAACATTGACTTAAATACTACTTTTAGTCATTTGCATTAAACACATTTCTGAAAATACAATCTGGTAGGAAATGGTAAGCAAAGCTAAAAGAGATAGGAAAGGTGCATAAACTTAAAATAACTGTTAAAAAAATAGGATAAACCTTACGAGTTTTTGTTATACAGTAGAAGTCCAGAAATCCGCAATGCTTGGGACCAGAGGTTGTGCGGATTTTAGGATTTTGCGGATTTCAGGACAGAAAAGCCAAGTCATAATATTCAGACTAAAAGCGCAAAATAAATAAGGCATATTAGATACATTTACTTAAGTTATTATGTACAATAATATACATTATTTTATTATATGCATTAAATTATTATATATATTTATTATTCATTTATATTAGTGATTACAGGAATATTTTAAAGCATTAAGGACATAAACAATAGAGACGTGTAAAAATAAGGGATACTAATAAAGCATAATTTTTTTTTTTTTTACTTGTTTCAAACATTTTTCTGATAGAGGTTTGTTTTAAAACTTTAGGTGTTCCAGAGTAAGTTTTTTTTTTGTAAATTTTACAGGGTCATAATCTTTTGGTCTGTGACACAGCTCTGTTGTTCTAAATATTTTAGGTATTTTTCATCATGTTCCAAACCCCCATTAAAAGATATTTCCTCACTTCTATCAAATTCATTATCTTTGTTGGTGTCAGAATCATTTTCTTGCTATGGAGAGTTCAAAACAGAGCCGATGATTTCATCATCGGTTATCTGATATGCCAATGTTGGCTCATCTAAACACATCATGCATACTAAAAACCTCTTCTGGGCTAAGATTTTTTTTCTGCCACTAACACAGCATCATTGTTATTCGGTAATTATGACGTCATTATTGGATAAATATTTTTTCTTTGGTATTTCATTCTCCATTCTGCGGTTTCTGGAACCTATAAATTCAATGTTTATATTTTGAGAGGCAGTGCGGATTTCAGGTCGCCGAATTTTCGATACCTGACTGTATTTTTATCAAGTATGAAAAACTGTATGACACATTTTTTTTTTTCAGATGTTAACAATTGTCTCAATCCCCAAGGCACTTTGTTTAAAAAATATTTCATAAATATTAACTTATAATGTAAGTTTACAGTTTGTAGCTCTAGTAAAATTAGCTAGATAAAAATTCTATATTATTAGTATTGTAATTTTTTATGTGCATTTCATTTTCTTTTTTAGCATTAGTTACTAGCCAAACAATCAATTTGAAACCTTCTAAAGTGGTAGCTGGTCATGATCCGCAGAAGACTAATGTTTTTCTTCAAATCTTAGGAACGGCAGTGAAAAATAAGGTATTGAATGTTTATTTATAATGTGATTTCAAAGCTAGAATAGTACTAGCTAATTTTATTTTAACAGAAAGTTCTTTTATCTATTTTTAGCCCAAATGGGCTATTATTCTCAGAACAGGATTTGGCATTGAAACATTATAACCAGGGTACCACTTTTCAGATTGTTGTCACCAAATATTATTGCCCTGTATTTATTTAAAGAAATTAAATAACGTAAAGAATTAACTAATTAAATAAATCTGCATGAATGTATGAATAAAACCTGAATTTTGAATTTGTTTCATTATCTGTTTCATATTTTGTAAGACTTTTAACAAATTTTTAATTAACAGACTGAACGATTTAAAAGAGAGCAGTGGCAACAATGTACGGAATAAAACAGTTGTATCTCCAGCGCATGAGTCTATCAGAAATTCTTAAGATATACTGTTTTTAAATATTTTGGGATTTTTGCATCAGAATTGAATTTTATTTGGCTTAAAAGTGCAAAGCTACATAAAAATCAACTTGATTTATATATTGTGTAATATTTAATGAATAAAATTATCATAAAAACGTTAGTAATAAAACAACCAAAAAAGTTTTGCAGGTAATCTTATGAAGCAAACTGAACATTGATATTATGAACTGAGAAAAGACTAAAAAAAAATAGAAAAATGTATACTATCATGTAATACTCCATTGTGAACTCTAAACATATGTTGCTATGCTGCTTTTAAAATTCTTATAATTTTTCTATTGAATTGATGTGGCATAAGTGCAAAGAAAATTATGCTTAATAATAAGCTAAAAAGACAAAAAAGGGGGGGGTTAACAGGACTGAGTGCAACTGCAAACTGGTAAACTGCAAGCACAGCAAGAGCATAAAAAACCTTAACAAACCCTTTTGGGTGACTGTTAAAATCTGAAACCTATCAAATTATTATTATTATATTTTTAACAGAATATCTGTGATATATTTTCAGTGTACTAAGCAGTTGGTTTTAAAAGTATTTATTGTAAATTGAGGTTCAGGTTAAAAAATATTAAAATTTTTAAGAAATATACATTTTTCATTTTTGTAGTAAAGCACAATAAATATGTCAGCTAATATATTTATAGTGTAAAATGTAGTGGCTGCATACTTTTAGGTAAATTTTAGATAAATTCATGAAGAATTGAAAACCTCCATCTGTAATTTCTAACAGGATATATATTGATGAAAGTTAATTTAAATAAAGGAAATAGGGTACAAAAATATTGTATATAATCTTACAGAATTTTATGTTTTTAAAATACTTTGGTACCTAGCCTTTGGTTCTGATTTTAAGTGTATTAGCATTTGTTCATTTCACTGAAAATTTATAAAAATACTAGCTCTATTATTGTAAATGTTTAGTACATGTTTATAATCAAATCTAATATTGCTTTTGGTATTTTCTGATCATTTGTATCCCTGTAAAAAATCATGAAATTATTTTGATGAGGCAATGCAGCATGTCGCAAAAAAGTATTAATGTGGCAACCCTTACTTGCATGATTATGTGTGTATAACAGACATGCTTTTGAGTGCATGTGGATTTGCACTTTTGAAGTAAAATTTTCTGATTGGTATTTCTTTTTGCATTGAGACCCTACCAGTGCCAGAGTTGTTGGTTAAGGCTACCGAAAGCTGGTAATTTGACCAGGGCTCGATTCCAGACAAATGGGCTGGCTGAGTGTTTGTTTTTTGTGGTTTTCCTCATGTAATGTTAATAAGAACTAGTTTCCCTCAAAACATCCTCCACAAAAGCATTTGCCTTTGGCACATATCTCTAGTATGGTTTGCCATATTCAAATAACCTAACCTTTTTACATTGAATGCATTTGTTTTTGTGATAATGAATCATAATGGGCCTGTAGAGTTTCCCAGTTGATTAAAAAAAGGGATGAAAGAAAGAAAACATTTCATTTCTTCAGAAATATGCCATTTCCCAATAATAGAGAATAAAAAATTTTACATTCTATGAAGATGTACTTTTTAAACGACAAAATTGCAAACAAAGTGTTAGATTGTGAGTCAAAAACTGGTTAGAAAATAGCCATATTTCATTTATGACAGTTATTTGCTTTGTTGTTGGAGAGGGGAATATACATGTGAAATTATGCTAAAAACACAACTATCAGCTGGTGTAATTACCTCCAAGAATTGTGTACATCTTGTATGGAAAAAGAAGAATGTGAAAAGTAGGTGGCATTGGATACATTGTTAAAATAGATGTAAGGATAGTTAAAATACACTTTTCTTCAAAATTTCTAACACATTTGTAACATTTTGGTGTGGAAACATATAATTAGAAAGTATCCATTTTTCTTTCTAAGTAGTAATAATAAAATTAAGACCTTGAATTTATATATCATCTTGAGTGCTGTAGATGGTTTTGATGAGGAAAACAGTATGGATTTTATGATTTAGGAATTGCCAAAAATAGTTGCTATTCAATTCTTTCAGGAAGAAGGAATTATTTATAGTAAAAAATTTTATTGCGTTAACTACAAGATTGGATAGGGCTGTAACTATTCATCATGCAAGTGAAGAAAGAATTATGAACTTGGAATTGATTCAGTAGAATTATTTATTTCAAGAAACTGTGTAATATTTTTCTCAAATATTTATGTACTGTCATGATTTCAAGCAAAAACATGTCTTGAATATGAGACAACTGGCTGCTCCTTTAATGGGAAAGTATCTGTCTAATATAATATTTATATCATAAAACTGTAACATACTTCAAGTGAGCATTTAATAATTTTTCTTTCAGCTTGATAGCAAAGAAGCTGTAGAAAAAGTATTGAATGAAAAAATACAGGGATCGCCGACAAAAGTGATGAAAGAACGTCGAACGTCTGTCGATAAACGTGCAGTAAGATCAGCATTTCTTATACTTTATTAGTAAATATCTTATTGTTTTAGGTGCTTTAATAACCATGATTTAGGAGGTTTAATATAAGATCTTTTTAAAATTGAAAACATTATACTTTTATTTGGGATCTGAAAGTTATTTAAAGTTTTTTTTGGCGGGGGGGGGGGAATTTTTTGGGGGGGGGGGGACATACACAGATGTTAGATTTTTATCTCTTCCGCACATTAGTCTTTAGCAATCTGATTTTCTGGAGAAGTTCAAGATTCATAAAGTACATGTATGGAATAATAAATACATGTATGCAAAAGTAATTTAAAGCTTATAATGTATTTCTCCCGCCTTCTTCGCATGCCTTCGTGGTGTGTGTAGTGGTGAGCATGCTGGACGCGTATTCCAGAGGTCCATGGTTCGATTCCCAGCAAGGGAATTGCTCATTTTTCGTTCTTCTGCTTCCAAAAAAGTCCTGATGACTCTACAACTGGCGCCTGAACTAAAAAAGGTGGTGGATGATAATTCTCCACCACCAGAATTTGGCGATTGGGGCCCCTAATCCCCAGTCGTCCTCTAAAAGGGGAGGTATATAAAGTATTTCTCCCGACTTCTTCGCATGGTGGTCAGCATGCTTGATGCGTAACCGAGAGGTCTGTGGTTCGATTCCTGTCGAAGACGTTGCTCATTTTTAATGTCTTCTGGTTCCTAGTGTCTCTACAGTGGCGCCCGAAATAAAAAGGGTGGTGGATGATGATTCTCCACCACTGGGATTTGGCGATTGGGTCCCCTAATTCCCAGTTGCCCTTTATATAAGGTATTTCTCCCACCTTCTTTGTATGCCTTTGTGGTGTAGTGGTCAGCATGCTGGGCGCATATTCCAGAAATCCGTGGTTCGAGTCCCGACGAAGGCGTTGTTCATTTTTCATGTCTTCTGTTTCCAAAATACATAATGTCTCTACAAGCTGATTGCAGTTCTGTATAAAATCATTTGTAGACAGATTTAAATGTTTAAAGTAATTTCATAATGTTTTTGAATTTTTTTTTTTTTTTTTTTTAATATTAAAAGTTAGGAACACATTTAAGAGCTTTTTTTCAATTACCCCCTTCAGTAAATTTGTATTAGTTAATAAAGGTTGCAATAAAAAATTGGGCTGATGCTTCCACATTAACAACCACCAATGAACAATTGATTAAGCCTGTTGAAAAATGGTAGTTTAGCCTGCTGAAGTATGGTAGTCATGCCCAAAACCTAGCATATAGGTTTGCTTCGTTAGTTTTTTTGCAAATGTTTTCCTATGTATAATGTCAAATAATGCCAGTTTCCTTTAGAATGTGTTCCTCAGAGCTGTCAGGTACTTTCTTGTATCCAAATAAACTTAGCTTTTTCTATAGGTAATGGCATTTTTAATTCAATTTGTCCTCCTCTTTATATTTTATATTTCTAGTTCCCCACCCTTCTCCCTTTGAACTTATAATTGCTCACATTTGCTTTTAAACATTTGTGTTTTGGAAATTTATTTGAGTGTTGGGGGGGGACTGTGTTAAATGTTAAAGAATTGAGTTCAAATTTTTTTCACATATAATATTGTTTATCTCTTTGAAATAAAACCTGCTTGTTAAAAAAAAAAGGTGCGTTGAAAGTATTTCTTAAAATAATTTGTTCAAAAATTGTTAGTAATGAATTTTTGCAAGTATTCAGAAAATGCAATTAATATTTTTTAAATAAAATTATTCAGTTTTTAATGTTCATTTTTCCCCTTTCATCATCAAAATTACCTTCAGTTATGCTTTCGAAAAAAATATCATGTTTCCTTCTCCTATCTAGTTTATACTCCTCACATTTGATAAGGTCAAGAGAATATGAAGAAATTTTTATAACTTCAGGAAAGTTAAGGAGTAGTTATGAGCAAATATTTAGAATTTGCTAATAGCTGTCATATATAGCTGATTAGTATCCTCGTAAAACTGAAGGCTATTTGCATTCCAAGTTTTTGCCCTAGTATTTTCAGGTAAACATTCAGAATCTTTTTTAGCCTAGAAGAGCTATTAATTTCATTTTGCCATTTTGCGTTGAAAACTTTAAATATCGATTCACTTTTCAAACTGTTGCCACCAAATATTACAGCCCTGTATTATATTTAAAGAAATTAAATAATGAAGAATTTGCATAAATGTATGTATGTTTCTCGCACTATGATAAAACAACAGTACCTAGAGACATGGAATTTTGAATAACCATCTGAATATGTTTGCACCAGAATGTGGGCATCAGGAAGCCCAAATTTGGAATTTCTTTTATCTATTTCTTATTTTCTAAAACTTTAACAAATTTTCGATTAACAAACTCAATGATTTCAAAGTGAGCAATGGCAACAGTGTGTGGAAAAGATAAAAAAAACTTTTTTTATCTCCAGCGCATGAGAATGTGTATCAGAAATTCCAAAGATATGCTCATTTAAAAATTATTTTGTGATATTGGTGTTGAACTGAATTTTATGGTTTAAGTGCAAAGAACATGATATTTAATAAATAAAGGTAACCCACGAAAGGTTAAAAAAAAGCCCCTTTAGGCATCATTTGAAATCTAAAAGTTTTCTTTCTTTCTCTCTCCTTTTTTACCGAAAATGGTGTTAGACCCAAAGGGCTATTATTTTTTTTTTTTTTTTTTTTTAAGTCCAAAGGGCCTTTGTCCCTGAAAGACTATTGTTTTTGTGTTGCGGTTTTGCGTTGGAAATATTAAAAGTCTGAATCACTTTTCAAACGCCACAAAATATTGTAGCCCAGTATTATATTTAAAGAAATTATTATTGCTTTTTTTTTTTAATGATGATTTGTGATGCTTTCTATAACAACTAAATTTTCCATATCACAGGTTGCAAAACATCCCTATTAAGCCTTCACTTTCATTTTTGACAACAGGATTCAGTCCTGGGGCCTTTTTGTGTTCCAGATATAACCAGCATTCCAGATTTTTTACTTTCTCTAATTCAGAATTTCCAGATTTTTGAAATGTAGACTCTGTAAACAGTAAAACCTGTAAAATCAAAATCTTTTCCAAATTTTTTTTAAAAATACTTAAATAATTCAGAGCTTCCATAAATTTAAAACTTAGATTATATAAATTATAATAAGAAGTCTTGCCTTAGCACAGTTTGCTCCAGAATTTTACCAGAAGCTATGTTTAGAGCACTATGAGTACAAACTTTTTGCAAGTAATTGCTCTAGTCTATTATTGTTTTGACTGCCAGCTGTTCTTTCCCCATTCAAGGTGCTGATGTACTTCCTTAATTCTTTTGGTGATCTGTAATATACTGGAGTGCAGTCACAAATATGATTCTGCTGTCCTTCAACTCATGTTCTTCAAAACGTCAGAAGTAAATGCAACAATAACAGTTAATTTATATCCTTGTTCATATAAATAAAAGATGACTTACCGAGAATCAATCAAAATTACATCAGATGAAAGTGCAGACATTATGAATATGTAATGACATCATGCATATCCATAACTGGTGCTAAATTGTGCTGCTTGGTGACACTTTCATGGTTGATGAGGTTATACATAAGTACCAAGTGTTCAGCAATAAATGAAATTCATTTGATTAATGAAATTGTGGAAATTTCAAGCATTCACTTTTAGTGATTTTCAGCATAATTTTCCTCATTCAATTTTATTTGTTCTGAAGTGTCAATCTACTGTAAACATCTGTGGAAATTTATATGAAGATTTAATGTTAATGTTTGTGTTTATGAATTAATGTTTAGAGTTAATGTTTATGTTTAATTTTGTTTCAGATCATTGTTTCAAATATTTATCCACACAAGAGTACATACACTAATATTATTTTGTTTAAAAGTACATTCAAAAAATTAAATCTTTCCATCACAACTCCAAATTTTTCTATGTGTAAACATGCAAGAAAATTTCAGAAGGAAATTAGCTATGAAGCAAATAATTTAAAATATCTAATTAAATAGTAATCAAATTAATGGAATGGAAATACTCCTATCAAAAATGAAAATTTTATTTAAAAAAAGAACTAGTTTGTAAAAGAAAAATAAAATGAATATAAAGAAGTGAAGAATGGAAGTAAAAAGAAAAATTGTGTGTCAAGCATTAGCTAATAGATTAATAAAACAATTTCAATTTAAATCCAAATTAAATGAAAATTTGAGATTTAAAGGAAAATGAACAATTGAAAAGTCAGGGAGACAATGCCAACTCATCAGGGAGGAATTAGTTTATCTCACTTTCTCACCAGTTGTTCAGACATTGTGTTTTGCCCTTGTCATGCATATGTAATCTTAAGAATTTTTTTTTATTCATCTAATAATCAATGTACCAAAATAAGCAAAACCATAGGCATGTTTGAGAATTACCGTACCTGATATAAATCCTTTTAATACAATAATTTTAAAAAAAAAGGCGCAAGAAAATTACACAAGTATTTAATAACAATAAATTCAAGATATCCGAACATATAAATAAAATGTTTACAAAAAGAAAAATACTCTATGTTACGAAAATTACAAAAATATTTGATTAAATGAATAGAATCATATGT
>KK113146.1:32191-59155 GCA_000611955.2 Stegodyphus mimosarum
AAATAATAATTTTTTATTATTATTTAATATTTTTAAAATTAAAATAATTATTAAATAATTTAATAATTTAGTTTAAAATGTTTGTAAAAAATTTTCTGCCCTTTTTTTATTATTCAGTTTGAAAGTTTCGAGTTAATTAACTTACTTCAGTACAATGAACCATTTAACTAACTAATGTTTTTTTTTTTTATTTTTTCTTAATTTCAAGGGCAAGTATATTTTTCTGCAGTTGCCAGGTTTAAGATAGGTGGTATAATTAGTCAGAAGGCAAAAAACTGGTAGTAAGTTTAATTTGAATGAAATGGCTAGACAGTGATACTAGTTTTTAATTCGAAAGCAAGTAAATTTATTCTTAAAATTTCGTGCAAAAGTTATGGAACAGAAATAAGATAGAGAAAAAGTGAAAATTCTTATTTTGCATCAGAATCATATTAGAAATAGTCGAGAAACCTGAGTATAAAAAGAATTTAAGTCAATTTTGAGTTTTTTTTTTTTTTTTTTTTTTTTGAAGTAGTGTAATCATGCAGCGTGAAAACCTTCCAGAAATTCTCAGTTATTTCAAGGTGATAGATATGGGATATTAGCATAACATGTTCTACTAATGTGTTAAGGGCCGTTCACACTTGATACACAACGACGCTATCTGAGCTAAGCGACGCATGGAACGCCGCTCTAACTAACCTAGCTCGTTCACACTTACTGGGAACGTTTACTAGCGACAGCCAATAGGGAAGTAGAAGATCGTGCACGCTTTCATTCATAGGAGACAGTCTTCTGCCGTGAATCTTTGATCGGTACACCAAAAACTAAGCGATTTTTTTAAATGGTTCGACCGAAACGTGTGCTGAGCAGAAAACAACGAAAATGTATTTTGTTGCTGAGTTTTCTTCTTGGTCATTTAGTACACAAGTTTCAAATCATCAAAAATTAGTTAGAAAAATAGAAACATGTTTCATTATAACGTTTTATTGTTGTCATTTAATTATTATTATCAGTATTTTCATTCCAAATGATAAGGGAGTTTATAAAGTTGATGCGATTCATTTTATTATTTGAGGTAATAAACAGTACTTTTTTTTATGATGAAACTAATTTAGAAGAAAGAAAAATATTACATTAACACTTTTGTCTATGCTTTGCTTTCGCTACTTTTAATTTCATTGCTAATTTTATAATACAATTAGATATTTATATGAGATCATTGACATCAGTAATTTAATTCTCCGGATTCAAAATGTAAACACAAAAACAGTATTAAATGGAAAAGAAAATTACTCACTATTTCGATGAAGACGATCTGAAATCATCATCCAAGAGTATTCTACGTGTATTTTTGTAGTCCTTAAATCGACTATCCCATATAACGGGTTGTCGCTGGATTTAGGCAATTAGACTATAATTTTCGCTCATATCTTACGAAGCAACAAAATACAAAAAATAAAGAAGCACCTTATCCGTTATACAGCAATAAAATTAAAGTACCCTCCTCAGAAGATTTTTGAAGAAATATTCAAAGATCCTAAAATTTTAAATTTACTTCAAAATATATCTACATTAACACAGGAAATTAAAGTAACGCAGAATACCCATAATGGCCTGGCCAAAAATTGCGCTTAGTGAGAAAAAAGTACCAGCGAGGATCGAACTTCCGATCAGCACATCTACAGTTTGACCGCTTTACCCGCTCAGCTGACGCTTCTAAGGTCGTTTTTGCAAATTATAAGTTATGGTGCTCTGAATGCAAGAATTAATTTTTGATGGGTATTCTGAGTTTCTTTAATTTCCTGTGCTAATGTAGATATATTTGGAAGTAAATTAAAGTTTTAGGATCTTTGAATATCAGAAAAATATCAGCAAAATCTTCTGAGGAGGATACTTTAAATTTTAATTTATTGCTGTATAGTGGATAAGACACATCTTTTTGTTTTTGTATCTGGTTGCTTCGTAAGATATGGATTGGATTTTAAGATTTTTAAAATGAATTTCTGTATAGGAATAATAACTGTGGAGTAAAGGCCGTTTACTCGTTCTCACTTTAAATCAAATCAATCGCTCATATCGTCAGCCATGTTGTTTGCACGCGTCTGTTGACGATGATGATTTGAAATACTCTCCTGATTGGTCGGTTCCATGTGTCGGCTAGCTCCGTTTTGCACGAAGTTAAGATTTTTCAACTGGGTCAATAGTGACAAAAAACTGGTTTTTTCTAGCTGATCCGCTGTGTTTGTTGTGTCCATTGTGTTTCCTAGCCCCGATATGTCCCAGTGTGAACGCCGCTTTACATTTATGTCGCATCCTGTTTTTTGCATAATAGGTTCTACAAAATATGACAGAATTATGTATTATTAGAAAGTCAGTTTAAGTTGGGCATATATTGCTAGGTGTATAGATTTCATTTTACATCTGTATACTTTCTCTTTGGTGCAACTATATAAAATGTAAGGGAATGTTTTTATTGGAGGGGGGGGGGCAGAATATGAAATTTATGAATATTTTCTGTTTCACTGCGCAGGACTGGGCATTAATTATTAGTTTTCCCTCTGTCTTGGTATTCAATTTAAAAATTAATTTTCTTTTAAATGTATACTATATAATATTTTTGAGGCCTTTCTTTTATCTCTAGTTTTATTTGAAATAATAATTTTATGCCTGTGTGCAAGAGAAGCATACCAATATGTAAAGGAAAATTAGCTCCCTCTCCAAAAAAAGAAACTCAGACTGCCATAAATTGTGTACCAGTCAGATCAGAACAATAGATTTTCAGTAAGATACTGTTAGACCTCATTTAAGAGGTCATCCTTGAGTAGCTGCTTCTTCTATTGTAAAAATAGGCCTCTTTGGGTACAAATCAGCAAAATATTTAGTAGTTACATGTTATCTTATCATGGAACCATGAATGTTAATGGAGATCCTGCCAAAATTGTACCAATTATTCCTGCAGAATTCTGAACAACACTTCTATCTGCAGTTCTTATAATAAAACATTTGATAGTCTCTCTGTACAGTTCACCAAATAGCCATTGCTGCAAAATTATTCTACCTGCTTCTTTTTTCCAATTCCTAAAAAGGCTTTTGTGTTCTGTTATTTTGTTAAGCTGTACAATTGTATATTGAAGCTATGTTAAGAATGCTATGAGTACAAACTACTCCCAGGTAATTGTGCCAATCTATTACTCTTTTGTCGTCTATATCATGTGTCCTTTTACCCATACTACTTATGTTAATTCTGTTGACCAATTGTAAATGAACCACAGTGCAGTCACAAATGTGATTCTACCACCTATGAACTAATTTTTTTTTCCAAAATGCAAGGAAAAAATATAGCAATGACAGCTAATTTATGTCCTTGTTCATAAAAGCAAAAGGTGGCTTATTGAGATTCAACCTAGATTAAATCAAATAAAAGCGCAGATATTATGAATGTGTTGTGATGTCGCATTTATCCATGACTGTAAATTGCTGTGCCTATCGTCATTTCATGATCCATATGATAATATGTAAGTACCAAATATTCAGATAAGTGAAAAGAAATTATGTGTAATTATTTTTATTCAGAATTGAAATATATTATCAAACATTTATGCTAGGGAATGATACAAGATCTAAGAAATACTGCATCAAAGAAAAGTATTTGAAACTGATGTTTGATTCCTGGAATAACTATTGCTAGTTCTGCATTCAGAATTTCTGCTTCTACAGACATACCTTATTCTCACAATATATATATATACATATATATATATATATTTGGCTTTTAGATGATTATTGAAGATCAATTTGTAAAGAATAAACCAAAATATATACATAGTATTAGAATGGCATTAATCTTAATAGTGAAATGAGCGTGAAAATGAACTCCTAAAATAGAAGAGAAGTGTTCTTTTTGACAGTCTATCCTGTAGCGTCAAGATTTGTAGCACAAATGCACTAGAGGGAGAAATCATCCAAGACAAGACATTAGTGTTGATGTTGAAGAAAAGTGGGTGGTCAGATAAAATCCCCCACCATCTCCCTTCCTAGAAAAAAATGCATTAAAAATCTGTGAAAGATGAAAAATATTAGTATTGCACAAATCATTTTGGAAAGTGAACATAACATCCAGAATGAGTTTAGTAATTTGCTTTCACATGAGTTCTTTTTTCTGCAGACTGTCCGTCTATTAGATAAGCTGGTTACTGTGATGAGGCCTTTCAACATCAGGCAAAGTGTGAGGTGCAGATACATTGTCTGGGACTAAAAATCAGGTTTTACTCTGTTGAAGAGTGCAATCAAATCTATTTTGATATGCAAAAAACATTCGTCTGGAACTATAAAAGTAATTAAAGAAGAGTATACATTATGAGGCACATTAGTTTTTTGACATTTTTGCCCTCTGATGCAAGTTTTAGTGAATTTTATGAAATCATGTTTTCATTCCGGGTGAGATAAATTGGTCACTGAACAATTTCAGCATTGCTTTAGGTCTAGAATGAAAAAAGTTATGTGGAGCTGAAAAAACAATTTTTCTGTGACTGTCTGGAACAAAAGGACAGATTTTACCAATTGGGATCTTACAATATAGTTCTACGAAACTCTCACCCATTTTTTAACTTCTTTAATTGTAGAAGTGAATTTTCTTTGTTTAAAAAGGATTGGAGTATGGTGTCACTCTGTCACGCTTGCAGCGTTTATTCATAGTTAATAGGAAATTGTTATGTAGCGATTTTAGTTAGTTTAGAATTGTGGATTAATATGTAGTTAATTGCAGTTTATTTGTTAATTAATTATTGAATGAGTAAAATTATATGCATTAATTTATTCTTATTCTAAATTTTTCTTCACTAGTTGTGTTGCTTACATTATTGAATCAATTATTTTTATGCGAGTTAAACAGAGTTCTCATTCTTACGTTACGCGTTCGATAGTACTAGCTTTCGGGAAAAGGAGACAATGGGAAATCGGAATCGGTTGCTTGCGTAGTATTTGAAATTTAAAAATACTTCCTTTTTATTTACTTGGATGAAATTTATACCTCTTAGAGAGAAAAAATTTAGCTTTCTTATGAATCTACTTTCATGACTGTACGTCGCCCCGTTGCTCTATTATGACCATTTAATTGCTAAAATTGTTGAATTTCGTGTCTAAAATTTTATTCTGCTAAAAGGGTGTTTTTTCGAGCACTTTTCGTCCAAGGTTGTGCTCAGCGTCCGGTCGGGTTGTTACATTCTTTCCCTCACCCCTCTTCCGTTGGCGAAGGGGGTGGCGAGGGTGGAATTTTTTTTGGTGTGTAGAAGGAAAAACTAAGTTTTCGCAGCACTGTTTTGTGTTTGGCGAGATTCGCATACTAATTCACCAAATTTGGTGATTTTTGAAAATTCTGTATTCTGGACGATTAAAAACGGTGTGCAAGGCCATTCTCAGCCTTTTTTTGCCTCGGATTTGCAGCTGTAGAAGGACTCGCAATTTTCCTTCCTTTGGAAGAGCCGTCATGTTGACCCAGAGAGACCGGTAATTGATGTCCAAGGCTTCTGACTGAAAAAAGCCGTTTTCGGCTGAATAAAGGGATGTACTCCTATAAAGGGATGAAAGGTGCGATGTTATCCGATTTCTTAGAAATACTGGGAGAATCCTTAATGCGATAGTTTGAACTTCTGGAAAAAAACTATGTATAGTTGTCAGTCAGCAGCAAAATGGAAATCCGAAATCCCATCCATTTCACAACGGAGCAAGAAAACTATGCGTGCTCAGTGGATAGCTTCTCCCTCGACATTTTGCTATCTCGGCGTTATGGCTTAGGAAAAGTATAGCACAAATGCATTTCTCAAGTTTTCTATCGTCGCTGTTTACATTAATAAATAGTCATCTTTTGTGTGTGTTGGGTCCAGATTTCTCCTTGGGGTGCCTTGTTCAACATCTGCTAAGGATTGGTCGTCAGGAGGGCCTTGTTTAACATCTGCTATGGATTGGTCATCCGGAGAATAAGTTCCAGTTTTGTCAATAGCAATGCTTAATTAAGTTTCAAAAATTCTTCCCTTCAAGTGAGTTCGATTTTTTGTTCATTCCGTTCCTCCTTTCACCTGAAATTTAGTACAGCATTCAACCTAAATTATGTGAACATGTTTCCTAAATAATAAGGCTAATTAAATTATTGGAAGGGATTTGATTAATTGAAGAAAAATTTTCTAGTTATGAATTATTAAAGTAAGGAGTAATAATATGCATATTTAATTTCTAATTAAATTCTATTTAACTTGTTTGTCAGAAGTTTTTCTGCTGGATCTTAAATCCAGGCTGTTTAATTAAGCAACTGTTGCACTCTTACTCTCTTTAGGACCTTTTAACTTTAACTTGGAATGTAATTAAAATTTATATATAATGAATTAAGACAGAGTATTAAATTAGTTAACTTATCTAAATTTTACCTTTTTACTTTTAAGTTGCTACTACTACTAATTTTGGTTGAGAATTAACTTTAACTTTTGCAAGATAAGGAACAAATAAAAATTTAAATTCTACTTTACCTTTAATTGAGTAATTGAATGTAGGAATAAATGTACTCATTTTTCTCCAACGGGTCTACATGAATATGAAATACTTTCTAACTGCCTAAGGGATTACTTAATTGATACATGAAATTTTTTTTTCCTGTGTAGATTAAGAAATTTCTTTTGAACGAAGTAATCTTATCAATATTGGTAAACACTTAAGACACCATGCTCGGTGATTCATTAAATTTCCTGTGTATTTTTATGCTGGCCAGCAGAGTTTGATAACTGCATATAAAAATTTAATATTTTTACGGTGAAATATTTTTGTTTAATGTCATCTCGGTGCATATCTGAAAATATCAATATATATATAAAATTAGTTCTAAAGGCATTATTTTAAATAGTTGTCACCCTGATACCATAGAGGGAAATTAAGTTGTAAGATTGCGTGTCCTCTTTATAGTGCTGAAATAAATACCCTTGGCTATATATATATATATATATTTGATCTAGAGTATTTTCTTATGATGTCTTGTGTAAATGTTCTTAACACCAGTACTCCTGCTTGGTCTTAGGGGTTGTTCGGGTTAGTTCTTTTGGTAAAACAAAACACAACGCAATTGACAAATTTGGTTTTGATATTATTGTAGGCAAATTATTTAATTTCAGGTTTTAATTGTAACTGTTAATAATTTAACCTAGTATTTAATGTCTGGTACCTTAAGGGCCAGAACAAATTAGATAGTAACCATTTTGAAGCATTTGTATGTTAAGTTGCTGGAAGCCTAAGACTTTTTTGAAACATCGCTCTTAAGAGCAAATTTTCTTTTTTGGGTCTGGATGCACTAAATTTGTAGCTTATGTCAAAAGCTGTTCACAGGACTCAAAAGCTGTGCATAACTTTCTCATCCTGAACCAACTGGTGTCTAGTGACCAATCTAAAGGTGTTTTGTGATTTTTCTTACAACTTTTCCAACATTCTATTTGAAGGACATTGAACTACATAAGCATGAGATTTAAATATCGCCTACAGAAATTAAGTATCCCCCCCAAAAAAAATATGTGTTCATTAACAGTTTTTGGTTTAAGAAAATCTTGGATTACTTAAATTTTTTCTGGTAAAGGAATGATTTCATTTTTGTGCATAAAATGACCTCAAATTTTTACACATTCTGAAGCAAACATACATGGCCTGTAGTATTTGTTGCTGCACATGCTTGGCTTTCTAGTTTTTCAATTTAAAATTGCGAGAATTGTTGCATTTAATGGCTTTTTCGACAAACCTGCCATGGTATTAACATATGGACACTTTTTCATTTTGTTTATTTGTGGGCAGGAATCTACATCTAGAATTAGAATGACCATGAAAGTGAGGTCGGATATTTGTTTCTGCAAATCACCTAAAGCATCACTTACATCAGTAGAATTAGTTACTTTCAGTTTGACTTCCATGACATGAAGCTGAGCAGGAGTTTTGATGTCAGAGATTTTGTCAGCCATACCTGCTAATTTTTTTTTAAGTTCGATATCAGAAGAGGCATGACTTGCACAGGGGCAGGAACACAAGCCACAAAGATTTTAATAATTAAGTTCTGACAAGATGTTCAACCAATTCATGCATTTGTCAGAGTAAATCAGGCGGATGTTTGTCACCTAAATCAATCTCTCTGTCTTTTTTTTTATTTTTCTTCTTCAGAGTCAGAAAAAATTTCAATTAACCTTTTTTAAGAGTGTCATATGCATCAATAACTGGAGGAGGATTAATTATGTTACTCTCCTGACTTAATATGTCGGTCTTGATGTATACCACCGTGATATGATATTTTGTGGCATTGGTAAATATCTCACTGCTTATGAACTAGCTTTCAATTTTTAGAAACCATGTACTTGGATTTCCTTTCCAGAATGGCACAGAAATTCTGTTGATTTCAGGTACTTGCATTGCGTCATTTATAGTCATGTGCGAACTATTAAAAACAGGTTCTTCTTATGTCTGCAGTCTCCAGTTTGGATGTTTTTAGATGATTATTAAACATCAATTTGTAAAGAATAGATCCTTTTAATAAATCAAAATATATACATAGCTTTAGAATAATGTTAATCTCAGTGATGAACAGAGTATGAAAATGAACTTGTAAAGCAGAAGGGAATAGCTCTTTTTGACAGTCCTGCAAAGTCATGATTCTTAGCGCTAATGCATCAGAGGGAGAAATCAGGTGTGGCATTAGCGTTGATGTTGAAAAAAAATGTGGGGAGAAAGATGAAACCCCACATGGTATAACAAGATGTGTATAAAAATGCATATCTTTTTACAATATCCAGACTTTTTGAGGCTCTCAGGGGCTCACTTTTGTGAGGCAATCCCGAGGTACCCTAGCCCTTCAGGGGATCATCTTTTTGGGGAGATGGGTGTCATGATCCTGTAGACCCAGTGATCTATCTTCTTTTCCGACTCCTTTCCTCTGAGCTGATACTGTTTTCCTTTCATTCTCCCTTGTAGTTTTCCTCTTAGGGGGTTGGGGCTCATCATGAGAAACTGGAACAGTCCTAGTCTCCAGTTTTGAGTGGCAAGAAAACTGCCCACGTGCTTGCCGTGCATGGAGACCTGTGTCTCTGGAAAGGAGGGGCGAGGTACTGTCCCCAATACACTGCTTTGGCCTCTACTTCAGCTAAACAGGAAGCACCTTATCGTTCTCGCGGGTGTCAATCCGCCAGTCATTAGTCCTTGTGTCAGTGGCTTGCAGATAGGCTCTCGGTAGTGCCTGCTTTTGGGAAAGCCGAGTGTGGGGCTTCAGTTTACATATAGGTCCAGAGGAATCTGTGTTTCCTTGTTGGGCTCCGTGGTGGGTGGGGTGGTCAGACCCGAATCTTTTGAATCAATATGGCTAAACCTCAAATTTATTTCATTAAAGACTTTGATGTCAGTCACGACATCCAAAGCACTAATTCTCCTGAAAAATTTTATTGCTAAAATAGTATAATGCATTGAATTGTCCCTGCTTCCTTGTTGTCTCTAGTTCTGGAGAGCTTCAAAAGATGCCTCCTTTCGTAATAAATAAATACATTCATTCTTGTATTGGAGAGCCAAGAAATATAAAGCATTTCCGCTCTGGAGACTTGCTTATTGATACAATTTCGGCGACCCAGTCTGCTTCCTTACTTCAAATAAACAAACTTGTGCAATCGAATATCACTATAACGGCACATAAGACATTGAATTATTGTCACTGTGTAATTTCGGAAGCCGACCTTCTATACATTCCTGAAGAAGAGATTGCATCTGAGCTGTCTGACCAAAATGTTTGTGGTGCTAAGAAGATCAAGATACATAAGGAAGGTCAGTTGATGGATATGAAACACGTGATCTTGACATTCAACTCGCCTGATCTGCTTAAGAATATTAAGGCCGGATACCTAAATTGTCCTGTAAGACCTTATATTCCAAACCCTATGCGATGCTTCCAATGCCAGTGCTTTGGCCAATCTAAGATATCTTGTCGTGGCAACCTCACATGCGCCTGATGTTCGCAGATTGGTCATGATTGTGAGAATTGTACCGCATGATTGTATAAATTGTAAGGATGAACACCCAATATTTTCTCTCTTCTGCCCAAACTGGAAATCAGAAAAAGAAGTGCAGACTGCAAAAGTTACTAGGAACATCTCATATACTGAAGCCAGAAGATTAGTCCAAAGTATGCAGGTTCGACCAAATACATATTATGCCAATGCTCTTAAATCATCTCGTACAGTTGCCCAGTTGCCACCCAAACTTCATTTGGTACACAGACTCTGCCAACCCAACCGATTACAAGCAACAAGAGAAAAGAAAACCTAACTCATTTAGTAAAAAAAAAAAAAAAAACGAGTTTCAAATTTTAATTACATCCAAAGGGGTGTTTATTTAACATTTTGTGTGTTACCTTTATTTATTAAATACCATGTTCTTCGCACTGAAGCCATAAAATTCAGTTCAACAGCAATATCACAAAATAATTTTAAATTGAGCATATCTTTAGAAATTTTGGTACACACTCTTACGTGCTGGAGATAAAAATGTTTTTCTGTACAACGTTGGTATTGCTGGCGTTGAAATCTTTGAGTTTGTTAATGAAAAATTCGTTAAAGTCTTAGAGAATATTGTTATGGATTTCACATTTATTTGGCTATTTATTTAGAACTGTAATTAAAATTCCTTTTTATTTTCCCGTGCAACACACGCAGACAATTTTTGAAGAGAAAGCTATGTCAAAAAAATAAAATAAAATAAGCAGTAAATTGAAAAGTGAAACGACGCAAAATGCCAAAATGAAAGTAATAGTCCTTCGGGATTCAAATCCCTTTTGACTCAAAAAAATGAAACAGTAATTCAAAGCAAACCTAAAAATGTGAGTTAGAATATAATCAATAAAAATAGAAGCCCCAGCAATAGCTCTCTTGATTTGATGATTTCTGAATCTGTGGATTCAGATAGCATGAAAGTAGAAGAGGTTCTAAAAGTTCCCAAGCATCTACTTCCATGAAAAATTAAAAAGCAGACCAGAAAGAACAAACATAATGCCCACCCTCGTCTCGTGGAACTGTGGTTTCCACCGAAATTTGCTCGACATCAAAGCTATAATCAATGCTTATCATCCTGTGTGCTTAGCAATACAGGAAACAAATCTGAAACCAGAACAGCTAGCAAAACCTCAGAGGTTCTTTCTCCTCAGGAATGAAAATCTTGCAGGTGAACGTGCCAGTGGGGGTGTAGGCCTTCTCATCTCACTGGTCAATTCATCAAATGCACTTCTTTTGACAACATCCCTCCAAGTTGTTGCTACCCAACCAAATTTTCATATTGTTGTTTCAGTCGTTTCTCTGTATTTGCCTCCAAATGAGCACATTGATTAGCAGGATTTAAATAGTCTCATAGAGTAGCTGCCTGAGCCCTGGGGAGTTTAATGGCCATACTCCACTCTGGGGAAGTAAAGACACATTGAGCAGATGATTGAAGATCATAGCCTTTGTCTCCTGAATCATGGGTAGGTTACATACTTTAATGAGCCTTCAAAGACATTCCACGCTCTCGACCTTGCCATCTGTTCACCATCTCTGTTGCCATTTTGCACTTTTAGTGTGGGAAATGATCTTTACAACAGCGATCATTATCCCATTTTTGTATCTCTTGCACCAGGATGAGCAAACCCCATGTCGAGATCCCCTTAGTCCATACTTGATAGAGCAGACTGGGAACTCTTCTCTTCCACTGCAGAGCTCACGGAGAACATAGTAGAAAAGGGTTCGTATGGTCCTTAAAAGTCCTTAGGTTTTTTAGAATCGATTTTTGATTCTTAAAAGTCCTTAATTTCATCCAAAATCGGTAGAAGGTCCTTAATTTTAGTCATCTAAAATTCCGGTCCATTTTTGCGACTGCCATTTCAAGTGCAAATTAGCATTTTTGAGGAATATTTTTGGTGATTCACTGATAAATATGGTTATTGTTTGAATTTGTTCCTGTTTCTAATATAAACGGTGCGATATTCGAGTTTCTAGGCAAGAAATGAAACGTAGGCATTTTGAAATTGTTTCTTTTTAATGAAGAGCTTTTGTGAATTCTTTTATTAAACACTTCTAAATTTGGCTACTTATCAACATTTTGGTGATTTTAAGATCAATTTCTATACAAAATTTTTAATTCAGAGATCTGTGAATTTTTCAACACTTTTGTTTAGAACATTGTAACATTAATAAATTTCGTTAAAATAATGGTAATATATCGAAATTATATTTAAGAACTAACATTGAAATAAAACATTTTTATTTTTCCATGTTAAATTGCAAAGTGATATTTCTTTAGATTTTGGCAACTTATTATTACAATATTTTGAATCCGACAATAAACAAGCTAATAAATGCTAAAAAGCATAATTTATCAAACAGTTCTTAGTAAAAGCAAAATAGCTGTGTAATTATTTTAAAATGTCTTCTTTTTTATTTTTTCATGGTAAGATTTTTTTCCCATGTAATTGTCTCAGAATACTAAGAACTTTCAAAATGTGCTTCCGTTTTCCCTATAAAATTCATTTAATTTTTTTTCGTGTGTGAATTTTTTTTTCAAATACTTCTGACTTTTCACTGTTGCAGAATTGGTAGTGGTTGTCTTTCCTTCGGATTTTAGACATTGCACCTTGAAAAGTTTAGAAGAATTTGAATGCAAGATTTATAGATCTAAGATTCTAGAAGATTCCAGAAAAATGCGGTAAAATGAAAAATGTTTTCATAGTATTAACTTGTAATGGATGTATTTTACAGAATGTCTGTGATGAATTGCTTACTCTTTGGAGAATTTTTGGGAGAACAATGAAAACCTCTGATTCTAGAAATCTTTTTCTCAACATGATTATTCCCTCCCCCTTTTTGTTCTTTTTCCTAAGCAGAAGCGTGAAAAATGTCAATAATGCTTCTAATGTTGGTACATGGACACGTATCTATAGAAAGGAATTTTCTTTTAAAAAGAAATTAAAAACTAACAATTTAAAAGATTATCATATGTATCTTATATATCTCAATGCATGACACACAGGGCTGGCATTAGGCATTTTTCTACTTGATGCAGTCTCTGTGGGTCTTAAATTCTCCTCCCAGTGCCTGTCCTAAATTCTAAAAGTTTTGCTATTTCTATATTTTATTGTCTGTGTATCACTAAAATTAAAAAAATTCTGCCACATCGGCTTTGACCATATATCATTTCAAATTTACTCTCAGTGTTCGTATTATTTAAGGAATAAAATTAGCAGCTTTGTCTATATATTTTAAATACATGTAGTTTTTAGAATAATAGAAGTCTTTAAATAAATCCAAAAATTCTGAAATCCAGAAGAAATTTATTGAGAAAAGAAACTGAATGCATAAAGAGTAAGAATATTATAATATTAAATGTATGTACACTTAGTATTATGTAAATTAGCCAGTTGTTTATAATTTCAGCCTGTACTATAGCTTCTCCCTTCTTTTCCTCACCAGAATGCAAATCGTTTAAATCGAGTATTTAAACTGAGGTTTTTGTATTGTAAGACAAAGAGTGTTTCTGGCTTCTGCTTGCACCCTGCATTAGTTCCTGCCAGCTGTGATAATTTTTAATTATTCAACTTTGCATTATCGCTACCGATATTTGAATCTGTTACGATTATGAGTTAATGAGCCAGCTTAGATTAAAATTAAATTGTGCTGTCTTTGATTACTAGTCCGCAATTTTAATTTTAATTTGACTCTTCCTGTTTAGTTATATCGTCATGAGCTGTAGTTCATTCTGCTAGCATAAGAACATGCACTTGTATTATAAGTTCTGTTTAAATAAAGAGGTTTATTCTAATTTTTATCTGACTTTATAGTTACTTTCAGACATGACAATAACTTGCTTCATGCCTGTCAAGAGTTTTGGACTATTTAACTTTTACCAGATCATATAAAACCTTATAGGTATAATGTCGAGACATTGGCAAGTTAGGAGATGAAGCAGAAACTAATGCGAACATTGGTTTGCTTATTGAAACGAATTTCATATTATTAGAAGAGATGCTTAAAGAAAAGGAAATTGATATATATTAGCCATAATGTCTGGGAAGGCTAAATTAAAAAGACACATAAATGTTTTGTTGAATATTGTTGCTGCAAGACATAAATGTGTTGTAGCTTTTAATGTATTATTATCCTGATGTCGTTTAAGAATCAATGTCATAAATTACATGTATTTTAAACTGTAAGATGTTATTAGACTGTGATTTTCATCAAATATTTTTTTAAAAATAAATAAAATTCAATAGCGGCTAGGTAAATCTATAATATCTACTACCTACCTAACTAGCTAATTCAATTATTGGTAACTAATTGCTCACCTTTAAAAGTTATCTCTACATTGAGCCTTTCATTTATCCTTACCATGGTCACAAGGTACAACATAAAAATGTAAAAATTACTATAAAACATATTCCTTACAGCTAGTAAGACTTAAAATAATACAAAACAACTTATCACCTCTGATGCTTTAGTGGCTTATTGGAGCCTTAAAGTATGTTAACTGTAGTACAACTCCAGGAACTCTGCATGAAGCTACAACACTAACTGCATCAGACAGACAGAGCATAACTTTCAAAATCCATGCCAACATCGGCATTCATGTCTGTTCTGATTGGCAAGTTTTTCTCTAGGCGAGCAACAGCAGTCTTCTGTTATGGATTTTACTTCTCATTTCAACCTATGCCATTTGATATAAAATCGGCCTGCTATTTAAAAAATCTCTAGACTGAGCAAGTACTTAAATGAGACATAAAAGAAAAAAATCACCATAAAGCTAATAACTAGTAAAATGTAAATAAAATGTCACTAAACTTCTTGAAAATATGTCCAACTGTTATAAGTGTAAAATGTTTAATACTTATTTGACAAATTTTACAAAAAGGATTTTATTCTCGAATTTATTTTATAATTATGCTTAATAATAGTGCATCCTACTTACGAATCTATTTTTTATTAGGTTGGTATAGTGAAAGTGAAGTACAGGCATAGACTTTAATTGAATTTATGCAGTTCCTTAATTTTTTTCTTTAATGGTCCTTAAAAGTACTTAATTTTCATGTGCAGAAATGTGTACGAATGCTGTAGAAGATGTGCATATTGATGATGCAGTTGAAGCAGTTACTAATACTATTATTCAGGCAGCTATGCTTTCCATTCCTAGAACATTGGGAAAAATGCTCAAGTATTTGAAACCATGGTGGAATCATGAAGCACTGAAAAAATAGAGAAAAGCATGGGGAATTTTTCATAGGTATTCTACTTTGCGAAACCTTATAGTGTTTAAAAGAGCCAAAGCAAATGCACGAAAAGTAAGAAGGCAGAACCAGAGGGATTACTTGATTTTATATGTGTCGTCAGTAACATCCTCTGTGCCTAGTAAGCGGGTTTGGGAAAGAGTTAAAAAAGCATGTGGAATATATAAAAGACCACTCACTTTCCTTTTTGGAAAAAGATGGCTGAGTGATTATCTCCATAGAAGAAATTGCGAATACTATTGGTGAGACATTTGCTGCCGTTTCTTCCAGCAGAAATTATTCACCTGCATTTCTTTCTATCAAGCAGCGCTCTGAGAGAAATCCCATCGCATTTAACTTTTCCAACTTTAAGCTTTATAATAGAGATTTTACTATACTAAAGAGAGCTTTGTTGCAGACACATGGGTCTTGTCCGGGTCTTTATGGTGTGAATTACGATATGCTGAAGCATCTGTCCCATAAGTCACTGACTGCCCTTCTCACTCTTTACAATAGGGTGTGGAAGGAGTGAAATTTTTTCAGTGCATGGAGGAGAGCTGTTTTGATTTCTGTTGCTAAGCGAGGGATAAACCCGAGGAATCTCTTGAACTATCGGTCAGTTTCCCTTACAAGTTGTGTATACAAGCTGTTTGAAAAAATAATAAACAGCCGCTTAGTCTATTTCTTGGAGAGCAATAATATAATTGCGTCTTATCAAAGTGGTTTTTGAAAGGGAAGGATAACGATAGATAACATGCTCCTTTTGGAGACATCTATTCATAAAGCTTTTGTAAGAAGTAACCTTGTCTCAATATTCTTTGATATTGAGAAAGCTTTATAATAAGGCATGGAGATATGGTATACTTTGTGATCTTCACTATAGTGGCTTGCATGACAACCTGCCATCTTTCAGAATTTTTTGGAAGCTAGAACTTTTCAAGTAAGGATTGGCTGTGTTTTGTTAGAAGTTTTCAAACAGGAAGAGGTGTGCCTCAAGGCTGTGTGCTTAGTGTTATAACCCTGTACAGCCTAAAAATTAACTTTGTGTTAAGAGAACTTTCTCCCACCATTTTAGGATCCTTATATGTTGATGACCTACAAATTAGCTGTCGAGGTGCAGATATCAGACACGAGAGGCAGCTCCAGATCACTTTGAACAGGATCCAGGAATGGGCAGACAAACAAGGATTTACGTTTTCGAAACAGCATACTGTATGTGTGCACTTTTGTAGAAAGCGAGGTCTCCATCCTAAGCCTGAATTATATCTCAATGGGTCAATGATTCCAGTTCCACATGAAGTAAAATTTTTAGGTGATGTTCGACTGAAAATTGATTTGCCTTTCTCATGTCCTAAAACTGAGAAAGAAGTGTATGAAAATTTTAAATATTTTAAAAGTCTTAATGAACATCTCCTGAGGTGCAGAACATTGCTCTATTCTTCACATTTACAGAGCTCTTGTTCATTCTAGACTGGACTACGCTCAGTTGTTTATGGATCCGCTCAGTATTCAGTATTGTTAAAACTAGATCCTGTTGATCACCAAGCTCTGCAGATTTGTTCTGGTGCTTTCAGGATGTCTTCTGTCCAGAGTCTTTATGTTGACTGCTACGAACCATCACTCCATTTGAAGCGTAAAGAGTTGTCTCATTTACAGTATTTTAATATATTGTCTCAATCTGACCATCATTATAAACTGTGTTTACTTGATAATATCTGGGACCTTTTATTTGAAGCACGTCCATCCTGTGTGCCTTCTTTTCCTATCAGAGTTCGTCCTCTCATTGAAGAACTCTCCCTATCTGATATGTCCCCACAAGCAGTACAGCATCTTGAAATCCCACCTTGGGAAAATGTGCAAATCCAGCTTCTTGATATTTTCCACAGTGACGCCAAAACAACCACTAATGAGACCATCTACAGAGGAATTTTTGCTGAGTACAGGGATAGGTACAGCAGTTGTCTTTCAATATATATTGATGGATCTAAGTCAACTTGTCATGTTGGAATGTCATTTATAATTGGTAACCACATGGAGGGCAGACGTTTGCATGACGCTTCCCCAGTCTTAACCTCCAAACTGATTGCCATATATTATGAGCTTTTATACATCTCAGCGCAATACCATAAAAAAATCATTGTATATACATACTCCTACAGTGCATTAAAATCTTTAGAATCTTTTTCCAACATCAAGATTCCTGTGATAGTGGATGCACTCAAGTTGAATATAAACTTAACAAGTCGTGGATATGAAATTCTGTACTGCTGGGTTCCTGGACATACAGGAATAAAGGGTAATGAGCTAGCAGACATCACAGCAAAATCTATTGTTGAACTGTCCTGTTGCCTCATTCCTTTAAGAGGTATCAGTCGTGTCATCAAATAAAGGATCTTAAAAAAATGGCAGCGACTTTGGGACTTCCAATCTTGTAACAAGTTAAGAATGGTGAAGCCTAAAATAGAGCTTTGGGATTCTACTAGATATCGTAATGAGGAAGTTCTTTTGACTCGGCTTAGAATTGGTCACACTAGAGCGACACATAATTATCTACTCAAAGCTGAGAATGAGCCTGTTTGTCCAAATTGTAATCTTTGTCTATCAGTCCATCACATTTTAATTGTCTATATTTTAATAGTCTTTGTCAGAAGTACACTCATGTCCAAAATTATGTTTACATACATAAATTCACGGATTTCTCAGAGACTATGACTTATAATTTAATGAATTTTCGTGGAATCATACATAACATGATGACACATAAATGCAAAAGAAAAAAATGAAGATCACCTCATATGATATAAAATTGTAGCATGAAACAAAAAAAATGGCAATAAAGTGTGACAAAGAGAGTTAAGAAAAAAAGGAATGATTCAGAAAAAGAATTAAGTCTTACGAATTTAATATGGAATATGATCTCCCCTGACTTGTACACACATATCACAACGTGTTTTAAGGCTGGAAATAACGTTGTTAACCACAGTTTGGGGAATTAATCTCCACTCTTCCAGCAATGCCGTCTTCAGAGCATTTACATCTCTAGGAGGAGGATGTATACGTGCAATTGCTCTTCCAAGGTAGTCCCATAAGTTCTCTATCGGGTTAAGGTCAGGAGAGTTTGGTGGCCAAGGTATTCGCTTAATGTCTTCACTTTCAAGGAATTCATCAACGAGGTTTGCTCGATGTGGACGGGCATTATCATCCATAAATAAAAAGTCAGGTCCATATGCACCCCTGAAAAGTCTTACATAAGGATCTAAGACCTCATCCCGATATATCTGGCCTGTCACAGATCCGCTGCTGAACACGTGTAGGGGCGTACGTCCATCGATCATTATTCCACCCCATACCATCACACCTCCACTACCGAAACGGTCACGTTCCACAATGTTCGAGGGATCATTTCGTGTTCCTGACTCCCTCCAGATGTAAACACGTTTAGAATCACCAGTTAAACTAAACCGCGACTCATCAGTAAAGAGAACATGGGACCATTGATGTTCAGTCCAGTTTTGATGTTCTTTACACCAATTAAAGCGATCCCTCTTTTTCTGTGAAGACAGTAAAACACATACCCTTGGCTTTCTGGCATAAAGGCCTTTTTCATTAAGCCTTCTGTATATTGTTTGCCGTGATGCAACAGTTCCAGTGGCGGCTGCAAGCTCTGAACTTAACTGGCGAGCAGTAGCCTTTCTGTTACGACGGGCAGTTAATGCCAGATACCGATCTTCAGAAGCAGTTGTCATTCGTTTCCGACCTTGTCCAGGCCTCCTTACAACACTTCCATCATTTTGAAACTGTTTCCATAGCTTAGAGACTGTCTGTCTTGAAATATTCAGACATGTGGCTGTTTCCATGATTGACTGCCCTGCTTCTAAACGGCCGATAATTCGCCACTTTACAGATTCTTCCAAATGATACTTCGAAGCCATAACAAACCGCTTTGAGTCCCTACACACTGAAATCAAACGCTATGTTGCAGAAATTCACTCAAATATTCAGTTTGCGCAAAGTGCTTGATTCACCCTTGGATGACGTAATGCCTAGATTTGCATATCACAAACCATTTGATTACTTTTGATTGGATAATGCTAATTAGGCTTGGTTTTCACACATTCCCTGCAAATACGGATCACATTGATTCGATATTTCATTGAATATCATCATTTTGGGGTATGTAAAGATAATTTTTGACATGAGTGTAATTTTAATAGCTGTGACCTGCCTCTCAACCATTTAATCAGAAGAGAGGCCAATGCCAATTTGTTTCAGTACCTGAAAGAAACAGGCCTCTATTACTTAATTTGATTTTATCTTGAGATTTTATGCTAGAATTTTAATGCTATGTATTTTAATAAATCAGATGTGTTATGATTTTATATCTATACTGCATGTATCATTATCTGAATCGTAATCAGCAAATCAGCCCACCATTTCATTATCTTATTAATTACCTTGATTTTATAAGTGTGCTGTTGTTTATAAACCTTTTTCTTTATCTAACATATGTATTCAGATGTGTTATGATTTTATATCTATACTGCATATATCATTATCTGAATCTTAATGAGCAAATCAGCCCACCATTTCATTATCTTATTACTTGCCTTTATTATAAGTGTGCTGTTGTTTTTAAACCTTTTTCTTTATCTAACATAGGTACAATAGCTTGTATGTTGAAGATGAATTCTGTGTTTGGCGCATATAGCCTTTAGAGCTTTGCGCCAGAAATTCATTACCACCACCACCTAACTTTTTGAGACATTCTTTTGGTTGATGCTTTCTGATAAATTTCCTCGCATTTATATTTGAAACCCTGGCAGAAAATTGGTCTGAAAACAATTTTTTCAATACTTACGTATTATCCCATTCACCCTTAAATTTGGCTACCATTGAATCATGAAAATTGGTAGAGATTCTTCCAAAGTTGGGTTCATCGCTCTTGCAAAATTCTGAAGGAACTTCTTTATTTAATAAACAATCAGTATTCGATGTGAAAAGCTTTCATGGTTATGAAGTGATTGTATTTGCACTTTATAAAAAGACTTTCTTCTATTTCTACTATTTTTATTAGTCTCTCCAATTTTACCAGAAGCTGTACTTAAAATGCTGTTTGTATAACCTCCTTGCTGGTAATTCTACCAGCCTATCATTGTTTTGTTGGCCATATTTGGCTGGCCACATTGTGTCCTTTAAGATCCACATTTTTTTTTAAGGTAGATTCCCATAGTTTTGAAAATAATGCACTGCTTGCTTGTAATGCACTGCTTGCACTGTAGGAAGCAGGTCTCAAATTTTAATCACTTTTTCAAAATACAAGAGAAATACAACAATAACAGTTAATTTATATCCTTGTTGATCCTGTGCCATGTGGCCTTATTCGGTGTCGGCTCAATGTAATGCTATTCTTATGAGTGTAAGACTTTTGGGAAGTAAGAGTATAGCTGCAGTCTAAAGAAGAATTTTGGATGAAAAATAAACCTCCTTCTCTTCTGGAAAATGAATAATTTCTTTCACCCCAAGTGTTTGAATGCAACCTGCTAGCTGGTATCAGAACCCCAAAAGTGGTTGGGACTAATATACGTTACGTAAAAACTAACGTAACTGATATACATTGTATAAAAAGAGACTAGGAAGTGAAACACGGACAAAAAAAAAATTATCTGCTGTTATAAATAAAGTGATTTTTATTAGATTTTTTTATCTGGGTGACCTGATAATGAGGCTTGATTTATATATTTTATCAACTTTAATGTAAAATTCATGTCGATCCAAATAACCCTTTCTAATTATTTATGTTATTTTTGTGTTGCACATATGTTATGTATGTCATTTTTATGTTGCATTTATATAATAATAATTGTCTTTTGAACTGTAACTAATTTATAATATATATATATATATATATATATATTCCAGAAAGGAGCAAATGAAAAAGCTCACACTCGTTCTCTGACCAAAACCATTGATCCTGCAAAAAAGAGCTCTGTGTCTAATCAAAGCAAAGAGACAACCAAGAGTAAAGATGGGGAAAAAACAAAGGAGAGGCACAAAGACTCGAAAAAAGACAGGGAAAAGTCTCGTGAAAGAACGAAGCACAAAACAGATGATTCGAAAAAAACAAAAGATAAAAGTTCTAAACTGAAGGAAGATGTTCATATAGGTGATGAAATGAAAGTAGAACCTACGGTGGATGGAGGCATAAATGATTCCAATAACAATGTAGAAAATAATGTTATTTCTGAATTGCAATTAAATGAAGTGCCATCCACTAGCATGATGGTGAATGGAGAATCTCAAGAAAAAGTAAGAGTATGCAATAATAAAACTGTATAATAATTTATTATTTCCACTTTCAGTAGTATTTTTGGGGGGGAGAATACATAATTTGAAATGAAGCATTTTCTATTATTTAGTGCATTTTTATATTTTTTATTTTGAATTAAATTTGCATGACTGTCATTAAGTATTATTTATACAGTGAAACCTCAGTTCTGAAATGTAATTCATTCCTGAACGTCATTTCTCACCCAAAAAGTTCTTAAATTAGAACTATTTTCTCTGTTGGAATTAATGTAAAAGGTACTTACTAGTTAATACAACTGGTTTAGTAAAAATTACCAAAGTTCAAACTCTGACAATTGTGAGAGTAACATTCTTTAGGCAACCACACACATGAAAATTCTTCAGTTTTAACAACAAATATCACCATTTTCATATGTATTCTTTTCATTTCTTAACGTTTTCCCAGGGATACAATATTTTGTTGCAAAATTGCTAAGGAAGTTCCTTTGAATCTCTTATCAAAATGATTGCCAGAAAATTTCCAGCAGAACAAAAAGCAAACTCCTCACTTTTTTTTATTACTATTTGTATTTATTTTCAAGTTTAAAAATTGTGTTTAATGATGCCATCTAATAAATAAATTAATAACTAAAAATGGTAGATCACATATTACATCATTACCAATAATTTTTTACAATTACAAGTTGTCATTTTTTTTCTTCTGCAAAATTCACCAATCCATTAATGTTGGCTGTGCTATGTAAGTACCATATGAAATAGATTAATCTGTTCCTGGACCACAGATGAATGCTTACATAAATTTTTACTTTGTGTAAAAGTTCATGAAATAGAAATCATTAATTCTAAGGCAGCAAAAACAAATAAAATAGACAAAAACTTTATTTAATTTTGTCATGCCTGTATGAAAGAGATTTTATGGTATATGAATGGCAGATGGTGAAGGAAAGAAAGGGAAAATATATTATCATTTGGATGGAGGGATTTCTTCCATAAAAACATTATGCCTTCTTAGCCTCTAAGTGCAACTCAAATCAGCTTGAAACTCATTGCACCTCCTTGTTAAAAATTAAATTTGTGTTTTTTCTTTTTTTTTTTTTTTTTTTTTACTTTAAGTGTTTTTAAAATGAGACATGTTAATGACATTGAAAGTGCTTTTTTTTACAACATATTTGTGCAGTATAACTATTTTCTACTGCATACTTACAACTGCTCTGTCAAGGTGATGTCATTCCATGAAACTTTACTGTTTATCTCAATTTGTACAATGTTCCTGGATCAAAGAATTAAAATCATCTTCCCTTCCTTCTTTTTCCTTTAAAGATAATGAAGACATAGTCACTTTTTATCACTGTTACTGAAATTCTTTCAGTTCTTGCCTGAACTCATTTTTATATTCCTGTAATAGCTCCGTTATAGCTTCATGGTTAAGTTCTAAGCCTATGGTTTCCTGTATGTAAGGCATTTTGGATATATTTCTTTTAAGTTGATTTTGTGGTACTTTAAGTCAGTGGTCTCAAACTGGCAGCCTGAGGCTGCTTGCAGACCCCGAAACAGTATTACATGGCTCACGAGTGCATTAATTAGACATAATAAATAATAACACTGGAGAACAATTTGTAACATGTTTTTCTGTTGAATTTGAGTTTTGAGATGATTTAGAGTTAAATAGCTATGTTGATTTCAAAACTGTAGTTAGTTTTCTTCTACCGCATCAAGTTTTTCCTGTACATCTTTTGTGAATGTGACTGCTTTCTATGACATCAAGCATAGATCATAGAAAGTAAAACTGCTCTCCTGTTGGCTAACATAAACCCTCCATTTCGCAACGAATGAATGACACTATAGGAGACCAACAACAGATGCATACTTGTCTAGACTACTTCAGTTATGTCTGAGATACTGTAGTGCGACGTTATGTGTTGATGTGATGTAATGAAGTGCATTTTGACAGGGAGTCTGAGTTCTTACAGTGTTTAGTTTTTATTTATATATGAACTAAAACCTTTCTTTATGTCTGCATCTGCTAGTTTGTGTTGTAAGTTCTTAAACAGTCTTGATTCCATTTTGTTATATGTGTGAAAGTTTTACCATTCCCAGCCAAAGGACAAACATCAATACATTTGTCAGGCAAGCCTATTTTCAGAGCTGTAGCTAGGGTTTTCAGCGCCCAAGGGCAACTGAAGATATTGTACCCACTTCTGCATGTCAAGAAGGAAAAGCATTTCATTCAAAAATTTTGTAACATCAGTTTGGCACCCCATGGATGTTGCACCCGGCACAGATGTCCCCTCTTGCCCCACCCTACCTATGCCACTGCAGATGTAAATGAAAGGATTGGCAAACTCTAAACACACTGCTTGCACTCTTTGTGAGGGGCCCATTATTTTAAATTTCCGTTTGATATACCTATGATTGGCAAGAGCCCAAAGATCACTCAAGTGTTTGCTACTTTTCTGTAGTGAAAACATCAGGCTATAACAAAAAAAAAAAAAAAAAAAAAAAAAAAAAAAAAATAAAGAGTATTGTAATTTACCATCAGTTATATGCCTAGTGCCTCACTCAACTGAACTTCCACTGCAAGTTTTCAAAGAATTACCCTCTTTGGAAATACAGGAACATGAATTTGGTGAATATTGAATTGAATCCAATGTCAAAGATTTTGAAATTAAACATGACTCCGTTCATAAGGGATTTGAGCAGGATGAGTTGAATGATTTGACATGAGATTTAGGATTATCCAAAAAGCCTCAGAGCTATTAGCATCAGCACAGCATGAGAAAAACTTGCTTGAAAAAGGAGCTGTGATTATGCTATTTTTTATCAAGAGAAAGTGTGCGTTTCTGCAATATTGTCGAAGTGGTGATGGATTTGTGTATTGCCATAGCATATATGATTTAATGGAATAGTTGGGAATTTCAGCCTATAATTCAACTCAATGATGATTGTTCATCAATAGCTCAATGCAGAGCTTGAAATGTATCCTCCTTCACAATGGAAATTTATGTGATGCAATCCCAATAGGCCATTCAGATTGTGTGAAGAATATGAAGACATAAAGAAAAGTAATTTATTACAGTGTCACGTGCACTGATGGGTCATCTGTGTTGGCCTTAAAATGCTCTGCTTGGGCAGCAACATAGATACACCAAATATCCTTGTTATTTGTATATGTGGAACAGGAGAGCTCGTGAGAAGTTTTGGGCCGCAGTCAAATTGACCGCCAAGATGTGACCCAAAACCTATTGATCCATCCACCACTTGTCGACAGAAAGAAAATTGTATTTCCTCCTTTGCATATAAAATTGGGGTCTCATGAAGCAGTTTTTTAAAGCTATTGAGTAAAACTCTTTCAAGTATCTCATTTTGGCATTTCCTAGCGTGTCATTTGAAAAGATAAAGGGTGGTGTGTTTGATGGACCACAGATTTAACACTCCTTAAATAAGAACTTATTATAGGAACAATGACAAAACTTCAAAAGAATGCTTTGTCAGCATTCAAAAATGTTGTCAAAGACTTGAAATTTCTTGGCAACTTTTGGAGAGCTTCAAAATTCTTGGTTGCATCAAATTGCATTTTTTACATACCGATCCTGATAACAACACAAAAAATCTTGGCGCAGTCAATCATGAGTAGTGTAAGCAATTCTACCAAGATTTGCAGGTCATGGAGCCACAGTAGTTAGGTACATGGAATGTAAACTGTGCAAAAAAAGGGGGGGACAGTTCTATATTTCCCATTCTATTGGGCCGATTGACGAAATTTAAATTGCAGTTTTCATGTCTTGAAAACGCGACGAGGGATATATATTAGATTTATTTATAGCATTGTTCTAATACAGGTATTTTGACACAAAATCTGACTTTTTCTGAAATGACCTGCCAAATTTGGTGCGAAATTTACAGAAAAATTCAAAAATTTATCTTGGTGCATTTTTTTTTCAGTTTGCACCAAGAGTAATTAATTTACTTTGTGAATTTCTTAGTTCATAGCAACTTATTTTTCTTTCCCTTTTTTCATTGTACATCAGATCATTGTACATGAGCGGAAAAAAAGTCATTGTTCGTGCTTTCAAATAATTTTAACAAAGTGCATAAAACACATTTGGCTTTATTATCGCTTATTATGCCAAATTTCAAAATGTAAATTCATGTATTTCTTAAAAAATTTTGAATAAAAAACTAATTTTTTGCAGGTGTGCTTAGAAGTACATTCACTTTAAGATGATGCTGAAAATTTTACAGGTTATAAATACAATTTTTTTTGAAAACTATATAAATATTTAAAAATGAATGATAAAAAACATTTGCAAATTATATTTGGATTAAGCCTAAATTTTGAATTCTGGAAGAAGGAATCAAGTAAATTTAATAAAAAGATAATAAATATATATCAAATTCAATTAACATTGAGGAGCTAATTTTTTTAAAAACTACTAGTGCAATTTTTACAAAACTTAACAGTTTGGCATATTTTAATTCATAGAATTGAAATATGGAAAAAAAAATTGGGATGTCATTTCAGAAAAAGTTCAAATTTTCTGTCGCAAGTCAGTTTCTGTTTATTAACTTTTATAAAGGTCTCATGATGACTTAATTCGAATAATGGAAATGATTGAGTGAATCAGAGATTTATTAGAACTGCATCGTCTCATATAAAACAAGAAAGAAATTAAGTATGAAGGTAGGCCCTTTGCCTTTCTGCAAGATTTTCTATTCTTATCACAATTCTGCATAAAATTTGATGGTGAAAGGAATGCCATCCGAAAAAGTGACGACCTCATTGAAGGTCATTTGTGCTGTGTGCATTTAGAAAAATATTTACATAGGATTTAACTAGTAATATTAAAAATCGGCTAAAGTGGCTTTTCTATGTGACATTTTTTAACTTGTGAATAATCTGAACTTTATATAAATTATCAAAAATGTTTTTGAATTAGAAAATATAATTGATTCATTTAACAAAACAAACTATGGGAGAAAATATTAGAGAACTATTTTGCTGTTTCCTGCCTTCATTATATTAAAAAGTGTTCATGTATTAAAGTATGAAGATCTTCAAAGAATTTTGTAGTTTTCAGATGCTTTAATGCTAAATTTATGATTTCAAGAAAGAAGATTAAAATTATTTTCTAGATAATTGCAGTAAGTGTGTGAAACTGCATTTTTTGTTTTTACTATTCTAAAAATAAACCCATTTGAAAGTGAAACCAAATATGACATTGTCTTCAGTTTCTATAAAGTCCAAATTAGCATGAAATGCAGTCACAAGATTTCTACTCAAAATATAGCAATTTTTGCTGGAATGATAGAAAATGCTGGCTAGGTTTTATCTTGAATAAGGCATGAACCATATATAGCTTGAGTGTCTTCATGGTTTGGCCAGGCAAGTGTATGTATTC
>KK113147.1:0-56679 GCA_000611955.2 Stegodyphus mimosarum
TTGGAGACTACGATTACACCATCGTTCAACGATGTAAAAGGCCACGGACGATACACCATAATGGACAGTGGTGAATGTATATAATGTAAATATTGTTTATAGTCTTTTCCTATTTTAATTGCAATTATTTCATTTTTACAAATTTCATTTTAGATTTTCTCAGTAATGTGTTCTCATATAAGTAAATATGCTATTACTATGAAATGCTATCTTCACCCAGCTATGAATTATGCCTGCCATTCATATTGCTATCAACTGATATTTTAAGAAATGCTTGGACTTTGATTATGCATCGTCACTGCTACGAAATTGCTATCACTTCGTTGCGGGATAGGCCTGAACTAGATATGCCTTTTTGGAAGTTTAACGGCACAAATGTGCAGAAGTTTATCCTTTCAACGGATCAGATAAGTATTCACTTTATTTAGGACACTTAAGAGATTACTGGATGAGTAAAGATCTTCGGATCGCACACTCATAAAGAATGAAGATGACCTATGGGACTGAGAGCAAAGCGGGAGCGTAAAAAGCCTTAAACAACCCGACCATTAAAATCTGAAAACTTCCAGACTTCGTAGTCAATATTTAGCCGTTTTAATTATCATCCGATTACCCAAACCCTTATTTCTGTTAGGTACCCATTAAAGATTTGTTTCTTTGCAGCCAAAGTGAGAAATGGATCAAACGTCCTGGGCGCAAATTTTCGCCCTTATTAAGATGCTTACCATTGACTTTAGAGTAATGATTGCTGAGGATAAGTTCTGGATGCCATGTTCTTCCTGTTGGATATTGAGCCTTTCAAATACAGCATGAAAACATTTCATTGCAATGGACGCCTAAGTGTAAACAAGCCAAGCATTGTACCATTTGGAAAATTTGTTTTAAAATTTGTGTTTGCACAAATTAGGTACTTGAAACTTATTGCGCGCTGAGAGCTCTGACTAATGTATCATTGCTAATATTCTAAATAGAGATTTATCTAGTTTGAAATATTTATACATTTTGGAAATGAAGTCTTTCTTCCCTACAAAAATTTGCAGTTTTGTTACCAACGCTCTACGTTTGTGTAGCAATTATTGCGTTAAAGTCTTTATTTTTGGAGCCAGTTTTGTTTACTTCTTTATTATTACATCTTATCTAGTTTTCTTTTCATATACATGTAAAAACGCAATTTCATAACACTTTAATTCTTATCAGTCAGTTTATTATAAAACTTTATGCATGAAAGTCACTTGCAGTGGATTTTTATACTGCTACGTTTTGGTAAATTGTAGTTATAGCATTAGTATCACCTGTAAATTTTTTGCGACTTCCTGAATAAGAGAAATCAACAAAATTGTAAAGCGAATTTTTACACTACTCCCTTTCCTGTCGTATCTCTTTTAATAGTGAATGAATGCTGCAATCCCTACATATTAACCTACCTAGACTCTATTTCCGAACAGGTAATAGCAGGAAAACACTTATCTTCTGCTCAAACCCTCTATAGTCCAAAAGTATCAAAATATATTTGCCTGGTTATGATACTGATTTTAGAAAAGGTCAGCATCATGGACCTTGACTATAACTATCTTATCTTAATGGAGCAGTTTCTTGCAATATATTTATATAAATAGTCTAAAGGGATGCTTCAGTGTCAAAAGTGAGGCACAAACTTGACTGATTGCGACAATGAATTTCGTGGGCTTCATCTGATTCAGATAACCAAAAATAGTAACAAATACAAACAATTTGATTACAACAAATCGTTGTTTCAGATTTGTATTGTATTTTCTGTTATACACCACAAGAATGGCTAAATGAACTTTTATTTATATTTTCCTTAAAATTTTTTTTTACGATTACTGTTAAATCGCTGTTAAGGGCAGGAATTCATCGAGAGGTTAAGATAACTTTAACTGATAGCCGCAAGTTGGGGTTTCACAGATAGTTTACCTTTTTAATAAGGTTTGCTCATGTTCAAGAGAACATAGTTTGCAGATTAGGTTCCCATGCAGTTTGTTGCTGTGTCAGATTAACGAAATTAATGTGGTTTGCGAGCTGATAATAAAACATAGTATTGTCTATGATCTATTAGACTAAAACTCTGTTAAAAATTAATATTTCATTCTGCGCAATTAACACTAATCCTATAAACTAGTAATCTGAACCTAGAGGCCGTCTGAACAATCTAAGGCAACCAGCAAATGCAGTTCCCGTTCATTAGTTAAGCATTGTATGATGCTAATTTTATGGTAAGGATTTGTAAAAATTTTAGGATTTTAATGGCTTTGAGTCCAGTTTTAGATTATTTTGAGTCTCATTAAGACCGAACATCATTAACGTCTCTGAAAATCTGCAAATTGTGATATTAAACTAAATCAGAGATTTGAAGGTATGCATTTGTTTAATTATACGATTTGGCATAAAAAGTGCTGTAGAATATTTTATTTCCATAATTATGTTTTACTTGCGCCGCTGCTTGCACAGTGATAATTGAAGAATCAGGGAACTTCCGGAATTAAATTAATATACACATTGACTACAGACATGTTGATTTAAAAATATTTAATTTGGAGAAAATGTGTCTAGTAACAAAATGCAGATCGCGCTCAGTGAATTTTTCCTCCCCAGCTGATGCACGTAAATTATATCACACTTCTAGAGAATGATAATATAAAACTATTAAAACTGAGACTTAGTCGGGCAATAAATATCACAAATACTTCGTGTCAGTTTTAAACAAATGGCATGCATTCTCGATCACTACTGTCGATCAATATTAGGATTTATCTCCCACAGCATTTTAAGAAGACCTATAATGACACTTTACTAACTTCTAAAAGGATGCATGCAGCTTATACAAATTCCACTATTAAATACTTACAAAAATTAGTTCTTCAAATTTCTTCAGGAAATACACGTGAAATGGAAACATGATTATTCGAATCGATCATGGGATGGATTTTTAAAAGAATATTTACAATTTCTAATTACAATTATTATGAAAAACGCTTAAAATAATTTGTTACTCACTTGTTTTTCCGTAGACTGTTGCTGTATATACTTTTTAAAACTGGCACAAGATAAGTTAATCATCGGACTCGGAATCATCGGAATCATCAATCATCAATCATCGGACTCGTAGAAGCAAGTTCGATTATTTCCGAGCTCTACTTGACTTTTGGTAAGTGCGTTCTTTTATACGACGATGGCCAGCAAAAAACCTCCCGATAAAAACTGGGCAGATAGAACCGACAGTGACTGTGACTTAAACGACATCGATTCAGACTATTCTACTAATTCAGGATACCGACCCACAAAAGAAAAAGAAACTCCAAAATCGCACGGCAGAAAGAGAGTCAAACAATCAGACAATAGCAGCACTCACGATAAATTCAAAAAGATATTCCCCAATTTGATAGGCGCTCAATCAGCAATTAATACACCAAATGAAACTACAAAAGAACAGGAACAAAACCAAAAGGATCTCCTACACGCAAAAATGATTCACTACATTAGTTTGGCACATCGACTCCCATCAGAAGTTAATCCACTTGAATACTTAGAATCTCTAAGCACCGAACATCAAAAAGAAAACCCGGATGATGAAATAACTTTAGAAGCTATTCAACAATCACAGAAGTTACTATCAACGGTAAATACAAAACAGGGAAAAGAAAAATGGCAAATGCCAACCAGAACGTGTAAACCAAATCTTAATTTAACCAAAAATCAGCAAATACCTCAAGAAAATAAATACGAAATACTTAACGAAGAAATGGAAACGGATAAAGACAATGTTAACAATAAATCAGAGGAAGAAAAAATCCCACCAATAGTAATCACCCAAAGAAGCCCGGATTGGAAAAACCTACACAAATTATGCCTCAGTACATGCAGACAGAATTTCGAAGCGGAATTGAAAAACAGAGCTATTTATCTATACACTAAAACTACGCAAGACTTCCAGAACACTATTGAAAAATTTAAGCAAATCAATTTAGAATTCCATACGTACTCCATCAATAATAATTCCACGATTAAGGTTATTATGAAGAACATATCAGAATCCACCACAGAAGCAGATATATTTGAAGATCTTGAAAAAAGAAAGTTTCCTATTATTAAAGTAAGGCAATTCACTAAATCCATCAATATTCAAAAGATCAAACTACCCATTTACTTCTTAGAATTACACAGAAACGCGGAGGGGGAGAAAATCCACCAACTCAACAACATGTTCGATTTTAATGTCAAAATTGAAAAATACACACCTAAAAAACGTCCCATTCAATGCTTCAATTGTCAGCAATTCGGCCACTCACAAGATAACTGTTTCAAACCTACGACATGTGTAAAATGCACGGGAAATCATCGCAGCAATACTTGTAAACTTACAGAAAATCAGCAACCTAAATGTTTGTACTGTTCTAAAAATCATGTTAGTTCTTATAGAGGTTGCGAAGTTTACCGTAAAAGATTTGAAAAAGAAAAAGAAATTAACCTTAAACAGAAAATTCCGTCAATAGAAGAATTCCCGTCATTAATCAATGCAAAAGAAACTTATTCCACAAACCCCACCAGAAGCTACAGCCAAGCAGCGCAAAGCAAATCCAAAATTGAAGAACCCCTAACAGAAATTATGAAAATCTTTCAGGACCAGAAAATATTCACCCTTATCCAAAATCTTGCCAAAATAGCACACAAAATTAAAATTACTTCCAGTACTACAGAAAAATTACTTTTAGCCTTCAAAACAGCAGAAATGATGTTAAAATTTGCTGAACTTGATTAAAATACCCAGATTATGCCATATTGCTATTTCTACCAACAGATGGAAGCACCTATGCTAAAGCTAAACCTAACTCTCAATTTCCAGCAAGCCTCACCAACCTTACAACAGATGGCGCCAAAGGATCAGTACAATAAGCCTAAATTCAGTTTTCCAGTTCAACTTCTACATCTTCCAACAGATGGAGCCACTTTTGTCCACTTCACTATTTTATCTCCTTCCATGCACTTTATAGTGCTGGATGTATTAATGGTTTTCATCTAAGATTTCTTTTCTGCCCTCCATAATGGAGCGATAATTGTGGAGTAAAGGCCCTGCGGGCCGTAGACTCCAAGTTACACCGCAATTCACCGCAAGATAAGTTACCTTAAGCTAGCCTTTTTAAATGAAACTGCGTTGCCTAATTTAGGCAGAGCGGTGGTTTAATAATAATTTGTTATTTATTTGTTTGATGATGTACTCATTTCTTCACTTTGCTGTTAACCGCAAAAGCTTTAAAATCGTAATTCACAAGTTTGATTTACAACGTGATGAAGATTTCAATATTTTTTAAAAAAGAATTCATTTATGCTTTCAAGTGATAAATTATGTTTAGTTGAGGAGCGTTTTCCGAAAGTTCCACCGGAAGGTTTTATCGATTAAAGTATTTAGGCTGCACATACCACCCCGCGAATTGTTTTTTTTTTTTTCGTGGCCCACCAAGACACTCAAAATTCGCTCTGACTCGAGATTTCCTTCACGTGCGCGATCGAAGATTCGTGTCGCATTTCGCCATATATCTCTCTATAGAGTTAGTTACTCCGGGTAGGAATCTTCTAAGTTTGTGATTCTCCGTTAATTTTTCATTACCTCAATAATAAGGCGTTCCACGACAATTATTTGGATAAATTATTATCTCTGGATATTTCAAAATGTGATACTTCGCATTGTGCACGTGAGATCCGCTCATCGAAAATTCGAGAATTAACTCTCTCCGATTGAAACTTATTTGAACAACTACATAACTGTAAATTTTTTGGACGCCTTAGTGGTACTTCCTTAGTGGTACGTTTTTTCACAAGTAATCATAAGTTTTTCATAAGTAACCTTTTACAAAGTTGAAAAGTATGTATCGAAAAATCAACTGCCCCAGTGTCACAATTATCAGAAGTTCCGCTACTCTTCCGAGAATTTCCATGTGACACTTAAACGTGTAAAATCAGCCGGTTTTCACAGAAATGGCCGTTGTTACTAGTTGGAGCATTTCGACACGCCGAAGCGCGCAAATTACTTTATTTCAAATTTCCCCCTGCAGTCTAGTATAGAGGATGTCCGAAAATTCCTTTATACAAAGAGCTCCAAGAAATTGCAGAAGAGAACCAGTATTTAGCTATGCTGAGGCGCTCAAACCGGCCGTTTGTGAAAGACCTATTTTCCAAAATGTGGATACAGTCCCCAATACTACTATTCCTACCACCAGCGGCTGAGCGCTAAAGACGCTGAACACTGGTAGTTCGGTCCGAGGTTCGAATCCCGCGAACGGGCTGGCTGCATGGGCGTTTTCGTGGTTTTCCCCATTTGTAACGTGTATACGAGCCAGTTTCCTTTAGAAAGTCCTCCACGAAGGCATCCCTCCCTTTAGGCAGATAGCCCTCGTGTGCTTTACCATAATTGAATAACGTAACCTAACCTTAAAGAGAAATGACCTCTTAGGTCTTCTGGAATTGTTTAAAGTTATAGATCAACTTCAAAAAGAGTTTAAATACTGGCAGCATTATTAAAAGTCTTTAAAAGTAAAATGCATACTTTGAAAGAGCGCAAAAATGAAATTTTTGTACGGTATCAGGTACTCGAAGAAAACTGTAGGCTGTCGAATCAAAGCCAATTATGAATTTTGAAGTTAAAATTCTGGCAGGGGACGCAAATGTTTTATTCTATAAAATTAATGAACTTCGTATTTTTGTAAATGAGGACAATTCCAATGTAATCCTCCTACATGAACAAAAGCTCATGCCAGGGAAATTATTAGCATCGCAAATTAGTGCCTGTATAGACTGGATAGAAGTCGTACCAGCCAATGTCCTGGGAAGCGTAATTATTTAAATTAAGAGCTCCATCATCCATTAAAACACCACCCTGCCGCAGCTTTTAATTAGCTATCACAATTTCTATAATCACCTGGCCGTCAGATGGCAATGTTCAGTGATAAAATGCAATCGAAACAAAAACATTGCTTGCGGTTTCTGTCGCATGTCTGAATATGTAGCTTGTTCTAATATTTAAATTTACTTTTATGCAGTTTTTGCTTAAAAGATAAAATTTAGTTATGAAAGTTTGTTTAAAAGATATCCTTATATAATTCAATGTAATTTTTCTGTTATAATACGCAATATATAACATCGTTTTCTCATAGATTTGTAAAAGGATTGTCATGGTACTCTCCTCCGCGGAAAATTGTTAGAAAAATGATTTTTTTCTGTCAAAACGTAATACTACTAAATTATGAAAGACTATCCATTTCTGTTTTTGCATTGCATTAAATATGGAAAGTACCTGGGAAATTCTTGCAGCAACACATGTTTATGTTAATAGCTCTGAAATTTAATCTGCAGTGCTTTATACAATTTTCAACAACATTTCTATTCTCTTAGAATCAGAGTACACTAACGGCAGTACGTTAAGTTGGCTGAAAACTAATTCCATTTCACGCGAAAGGCATGGCTGCAAGGGCGTTTTCATGGTTTTCCCGATGTAGTACGTGACTAAGAGCCAGTTCCCCTTACAAAGTCTTTCAAGAAGGTAACCACAGCGCGCTTTGCTATAAGCAAGCAAACCGATCCGTCTTTGGAATGTGTGAGTATTTATCACTCATGTTTATTTCTCCGTACCTATAATTAAAGACTAAATATGTATGCCATGAGGGCGTGGTATTTCGTGGGTCATATCGTATGCGCTTTCTAAAATTTTAATATTATTTTCTCTTAGCTTAGGGGATACCATTTTCATAATACAATGCGAACGTTAATTTCTCTTAGATTTGGAAATAACATTTTGAAAGTGAATATTTGTCGAAAGGTTTGTTTGTATCACTTAAGCACATAGAAAGTGCAATCTGTATGGGATGATGTGGATCTGTATAGTATTCATTAATCCTTTTTTCTTGAATTTTAATATTTTAAATAATTACGACCCGATGTGTCTATTTGAAGCATTAAAATATGAGTAATTAGTGTGTGTAACCAAAACGCTGTGATTCTAAGCATTGTTAGATTTTATAATATTTTTTTATCTCCTTTTAAAATATACATTGCAAGTATGTTCGTTGTATTTCAATAGAAAACGTTATTGCTAAATGCATTGACATTTTATTATTCCCATCATTAGAAAGAACGAATTACTTGTCACGTAAAAGCCCAGAGTTAGACGAAAAACATCCATAGAATATCTATCCTTGTCACTTATGTCCCTTCACTGTCTCGCCTCTTCAAAAATCTTTAAGACGTTGATTTTTTTACATATTTTGCCAGTTACAGTTTTCGAAAAACCTTTTTTGCTTAACTTTTTCTTACTGTTGCTATTTATCATTTTTGAATTCTATTTTGCCGTGATCGCACGCCTCAAAACCGTTGGGTTACATACGCAGATCTCTTTAATTTCCAAAAATAATTAATTAAAATTTGTTCTTCTAGTTAACCAATAACATCAAATTGCTTAACACTTAGTGTGTTATTAGTTGCACGAAGGTTTTTACAGTTAAAATTCTTAAATTTTTAGGACTGTGTAATTTCATATTAAAAATTCATATTATATATATATATATATATATATATAAAAGATCACACAGTTACATGCAGGTATACAGAAGTACATGCATTTTTATAGTTTCAGATTTTCTGAAATGCAAAGATGCGCAGATCCCTGAAAACGAATTTGGTGCCAAATTTGTTGCGAGCTTTTGTTTAAGACTGACTGTCTGAACCAGTCTTTCGAATCTTCAGCTAAAGTTATATTCATTCATAGAAGTTTTATCCCTAGAATTGCCTGGATAATCTCATTTCTAAATACACTGGTTATCATAAATTAAGGAAAAATCACGATTACTGAAATCGCTACCTGTAGAATTTTATGAAACTTACCCACAGTATACAACAAATAGTAAGGTATCAATTAACATAAAAAGAAATTACCAGACAATTATGGTAGTATAGACATTAGCACATGTATAAAATGAAGAAATCGAAGGTGTCAGTTCGCTATAGGTAAAGTACTTTCAATACCGAATATGATCGCATCTAAAAGCAATGCAGCACATACAGCGATATGTGATGCTTTCAATTATGCGGTCTTGGAAAGCAGTTGCAAGAGCGGCAAGGGTCTAAGGGGCCGGATTGAGAGCAGCTAGACGTCCGCATAAAGCATCCCAAACGCGCTCGATAGGATTCAGTTCCGTGGATAGAGCGGGCCACTCCATGCGCATAATTGTTTCCTGTTGAAGATTATCATCTACGACGTGAGCCGTGTGTGATCTTACGTTGTCGTCGTTTAACAGGAAAACATCCCCTATTGCACCGGCATATTGGCGCACATAAGCATCAAGGATGTCGTCTCTATACACCTGAGCATTCACGGTTCCCCTTGGAAAGACTTGGAGGTCTGTGCGTCCACCCAAAGACATGCCACCACAAACACAGATACTGCCTCTTCCGTACGCATCTCTTTCATGGATGTTTGAAGGATGATAACGGGTTCCAGGCTCTCTCCATATCAAATAACGCCTACTATCGCTTTTTAGACTAAAAGGGGACTCATACGTAAAGACAACAGCTCTCAACTAATCAGGCTTCCAGTCCACATGTTGTCGTGCCCAATGAAAACGGTCCTTCTTATGGCGTGACTTGAGCGGCACGCAAATGGCTGGTCGCGTCTCATACAGACCACCTTCGCGAAGCCTTCTACGCACAGTTGACGTTGACACCAATCTTCCGGTGCCTGCAGAAAGGGAGGATTTAAGGAGAGTCGGAGTAGCGGTTCTATTCCTGCGTGCAGATAATATCAAATATCGGTCATCGGAGCTCGTCTTAGCACTTGCCCGTCCTTAGCTGAACCTCCTAGATGCCGAATCTGTGGTTTGAAATTGCCTCCAAAGTCTATGAACCAGAGAAAGACTCACATTTAGCCATCTGGCCACTTCTGTTTGACTTTGTCCTGTCTCTAGTTTCCAATGGCTCTCCACCTTACTTCTGCAGGTAAATCATGCCTGGAGGTCATTGTTACGAATTGGTTATCACAGATTTCTGATGTTACTATCACCGTGAAATATATGGGCTTTCTCTCAAACATGGACTTTTATGCTCCTTGCAGATGATGTATTCCGAGTGCAGCGCCACTAATTTGCAAATTGCAGTTTTACTCCGCTATTCTTACTTGGCAACATATTCCAATTGCACACGGTTTGGCTTATTTTTGAGGGAGTTTTCGCTATTTTTGCGATTTTTCCTTAATTTATGATAACCAGTGTATTTTAATTTTTCTGCATCAATAATCAAGAAAGAACAAGTACGGAGTCGAAATCTTGGACTGAGACTTCAAAATTAAGCTCCAGTTAGTGCCTTTCTTTCTTTCTTTTCGCCATCGTGAGAACAGTTGGTTGATTGCGTTCAGTCATTAGCCTGTTAGATCCCCATGAATGGAATAATTAAAAACTGGAGCTTAGTGCAATATCCTACGGGAACAAATGTTTCGCAATAAAATGTTCAAATTGCTATTTTTTTTTTTACTTGAGGAAACTGTTCTGGGTTATCCATACTGCTGGGAAAATTTATCTTGTACAAGAATTTTGGAATTTTCTTATAAATTCGCACATTTTATACTAAAAGGAGAATTGTCCGTATTGAAATTTCAAATCGGAGTCCAGAATTAAGCTACCGCAACACGTAGAATTAGTAAGAATGCAATAGAACACCCTAGATGCGACACCAAATGTAAGACAACCACCGCTTCGCCTCTGAGAGACAACGCAGTTACATTTAAAATATACGCGGAAGATAGCCAAGATGAATGACGTTAAAAAACAGCCAAATTTTTATACCGTATAAGTGTAGGAGAAACCTGGTGCGCAATAAATAGGCAATAATTTTTTTTCGTAAAGAGTAGGAGATTTGTTTACTTAATATTAAAGTACAGTGCGTTTTCGTATGGATGTGTCTTTCTAGGAATTCCCTCTGTTATCGTCTCCGGGTTTGCATTTTTGGACGTCAGCCTACAGATTTTGATGGACACTTTACTTAAATTATGGAACTGGGTTTCTGGTCACAGAAATAAAAGCAATGCACCTATAAAACTATACTAAGGTAACATCACAATTATTAATTTCAAGAGAAAATTAAATATTTGTAATAAAATATCAGTCGTGTGGATGTTGATCTAAATAGAGGCATAAAACTCTGGTTTATTAATATCTATATACTCACAATTCATTTTAAAGGAATACTACTGCTGTAGTGTCACTTCGATCACATCGATTTATTGCGTCATCATCAAGTTTTAAATAAATTTTCGTTGGAGTGGCAGCATTAAGCCAACCTGAAATCAAAAAGAACCATTACTGATTTTCTATTTGTCAAATACGATATGAAAAAATGCAAATAAGTGCTAATCTTATCGAAGTCAGACAAGTGCTTAACGTTTCCTTCCATTCCGTACACTTAAACAAATATCATCAAATATTTTTAGATGCTTTTAATGAACAAGTATAAGTTCCCATTAAAAATTGAAAAAAAAGAGCGCAGAAAAGTAAAACCGTCTAACTAATTAAATTAAATAACTTCTAACTAATTAAAATTCTAAATTCTTTATTCTAAATAGACAATACTCTATTTTGAAATAGTTAAAGATTTTGAAACTGAAGACATTCTTCCCCACCACAATTTGCAGTTTCGTTGCCAACGCTCTATGTTTGTCTAGCAAATAGTGCAGTAACGTCTTATTTTTGAAGCCACTTTTATTTACTTCCTTACTATTACATCTTACCTATTTTTGCTTCATATACATGCAAGTATGCAATTTCACAAAACTTTAATAATATCAGTCAGTTTATAATAAAACTTCATACTTGAAAATTCTTTGTAGTGGACTTTTATGCCGCTACGTTTTGATAAATTGTAGTTATAGCATTAGAGGATCACCTATAGAGTACTGGCGATACTTGTAGTTGAGGCTACTGCTATTCGCATCACAACAGACACTAATGTAACACACTTTCGTCTCCACTTATATACCATCATCGAGACCTATTGCTGCCGTTCAGGCGGACCATGAAACTTTAATTACACTTGGAACACACACTGTCATAAGTGGAGACTTGAATGCACACCACCGCGCTTGGAACTGTAGCAATTCTAATACCACAGGCAAACTAATTTATAGATTGGCCGGCTCGGCTCGACTTAATATTGCGATATAGTTGGCTCGACTTAACATATATTCCAAAAACCCCAACAGGGTACGTTGCTGGGTCTACGGCAATAATTGACTTCTTTCTGCTCAGAAATACCAGTTCTCCACTGGATATTTCTGCCCTGGATGAACTGTCATCTGATCATAACCCGGTCAGAGTTATCCTGGACGTCAGTTGTGTTACCACAACAGACAAAAGAGCCTTTCGCACTAACTGGCAAATATTTGCCAAAGCTCTATACAACATCCAGTACACTATCCCAACAATTCACAGCGGGAGTGACATTGATAGTTTGGTCAAGGACTTCACTAGTCAAATTCAATCAGCCCTCAACAAATCCAGGATGGAAATCAAGCCTGGCAAAAACTTCCAACTACCTGAAATACGACTTCTACTTCGCCAGAGAAATGTTGCCAGACGGTAGTATCAGCGAACCAGACACCCTACCGACAAAAGGCACCTCAACCACCTTTGTGAGGCAGTCAAGTCTCTTACCAATAAACTTGCACAAGACCGCTGGACCAGCTACCTTGGATCGCTTTCCTGCGGGGTTAACTCCTTGCGGAAACCTGTGAGAAGGTACAAAAAATGCTACAAATCTATTCCGCCCCTTAACGGGTCACAAGGCATTCTTCACACTGGAGCTGAGAAAGCAGAACTCTTAGCGCAACATCTGGAATCTCAGTTCTGCACGAACAACATTTCAGACACAAGCACAGAAAAAATTATTGCTGACTTTCACCACATTTACACGACAAGCCCATACGCAGACAACATTATCTCAGTCATGCCATCGGAGGTCTGTGGATACATTAGAAGGCTAGCGAACCATAAGAGACCTGGCGCTGACGGTATAACTAACCGGATGATCAAAAGATTTCCTGCGAAAAACATTCTCTACTTCACTAAAATAGCCAACTGCATCCTGAAGTGGCAACACTACCCAGAAAATTGGAAGATGGCACAAGTTGTTCCGACTCTTAAGCCTTAGACGACAGCGACAGCTCCTGAATCATACAGACCTATAAGCCTGTTGAGCTCTGTCAGCAAGCTAATGGAAGCGGTTATATTGGACAGATTGAACACCTACCTAATGGACAAGAAGATTATCATGCCATATCAGTTTGGATTCCGCCCAAAGCACTCGACGACACACCAACTATATCGAGTGGTGGAATTCATAAGTGAAGGACAGCAAAGGAACAAGGTGACTGGCGGATTGTTCCTGGATGTTGCCAAGGCCTTCAATCGTGTATGGCTGGATGCTCTCACGTACAAATTACACAACCTGGGTCCCAGGCTACGTCACAAACACAATTAAATCCTACCTAACAGGTAGACACTTTGTTGTTCAAGTTGAAGGCTCACTTTCCACAAGCCGGCCTATACTGGCAGGCGTACCACAGGGGCCCCTTTGGGCCCCACCCTATTCAACATTTACGTGAATGACATACCTACTACACCCAACACTGCACTCGCAATGTATGCTGATGACACCGCGATCCTCACACAAAATGCATTTGCTGGTCTAGTTCTACAACAGTTACAAAAACACATACCAGCACTAGAGGCTTGGCTAGTCAAGTGAAAAATAAAGGTTAATGTAGATAAAACCTGTGCTATACTCTTCACGAGGAAGAGAAGAACTCCTGTTTGCCTGCATATGTATGGAGAAAACATCCCCTGGGTCAAGCAGGTCACTTATCTTGGGGTGATCCTCAATAAATCTCTCACATGGGATCTACACATTATACATATTCTTAGCAAGTTTCGAGCGCATAAAGCATCACTATTCCCCTTAATCGTTCGAAACAGCGTTCTTTGTATCGACAACAAGTTGCTTATTTATAAATCCATGTTGCGTCCCATCATCAGTTATGCCTGCCCAGTTTGAGCGTATTCCTGCAAATCTCTTCGCAAAACGTTACAAGCTGCCCAAAATGTGGTACTTCGACAAATATGCAATGCACCTTGGTATGTTCGTAGTAAACGGCTCCACAAGGAGCTTAACATTGAAGAGCTTAAGGTGTTCTACAGCCACCTTGCGCGGAAATTCTATGATAAACAGGAGTTCGTTGACAATCCTGTAATTGTTAATTATAATTATGACGTCAATGATCCAATGTATATAAAGCGCCCTCGAGGTATTATGAGTAATAATTTAGATTTATATTTATGTTTTATATAGCGTAGATGTATATGTTATTCCTGTATTATTGTATTTCGTGTATATACATTGCATGCATTATTTCACCTGCCGGCACCAAAAGTTTCGCATATACCTATGTTCCCTCGCCATGCCTGTACTTTCTTTACAGATCTATGCCACTCGACGGCCTACGTGCCTGACCTGCTTACTTATACAGCCACTAAGTTAAGATATGTTTTTCTGAAATTACTTTTATGTACATGTTAGTCGACAATTAATTATTTTCCTCAATTTATGTTTTTCACTTGTACATTTTGTTAAAATTTTTATAATTCGAAACTATAAGTAATTATTCGATGTGGGGTAGGTTTTGATTACCCAGGCAAACTGGTGTTAGGCACCGCAGTTATACAGAAGTGCTATCAATTGTGCCATTGAACAACACCCTTTTTGATTTTGTACGGCACCATTGATACGCTGAAATACCAGAATTTATCACCTTCATACACCCATTTAACACCAGGCTCTTTTTTCAATTGTATTTGGTACACTGGCATAGGTGCTTCAGATTTAAATCTAAACATTTGAGACACTTTTTAAGCAAGAAAACCTAAGTTAAAAGAATTCTTCCTCAGTCTCGCCTTTAGGCATGTCTACTGGCAGCCCTTTTGCATACTGCTAAAGTTACTCTTTCAGATTTTGTAGGTATGACATAATAATCAAATTGAATTATGATTTAAATAATTAATGATAATAATGAATCTTCCCAACGATATCAGTAATTACTTTGCAGAGACGCTGAGTTCGCAAAATAAATATGTTTTCTTGGTCATCTGGCGTGGTCTTAAAGTTTGTTTCCTTGCGATCGTCTTCCTTTCCCCGAAACTAAAGTTGCCTATCAAAAATTTTTGTTTGACGTGAAAGGGACGAAAGGAATGCATCTACTCTTAGAGGAATGTCAAAGGCAACCGTCTCTATAAGCCTTCTCTTTCATTACCTGCAGTACTTACATTAAGGCAGAAATTTTCATCATTGCGCACTCATTACTTAATTTCTTAGTTGTTCATTACTTCGATTACTTGAGCTTCGGTAAGTCGAAAATTGTGGTCAGAACTGTAAGTTTGAAAGTAAGTCAAAGCGAATATCGAAGCATGCATCTCACAAATCGGATTATTTGAAAGTCGAATTTTCAGTATTTTGCATTTTCAGGAGTGAGAATTCCTTCATATTTGGTGCATTCAAAATTGACTTTATTTGGATGGATACTTTGCTTTTTTCTATAAAACGGAAGTCCTGTGTATGATATACATATTTCATGTTGAACAGTTTGAAAGTCAAATTTAACAGGAAAATTTCACTTTAAGATTTTGACAGTTTGAGAGCACAGCTTGTAGTAAAAATATATGAAGCATAAATGTTTGCATTAATCCCCCTACAAACAATGTTACAAGTAGTTAGTTTCCCTCCTATCATTACAGAATAAGAAAAAGGATGCCCTATAATATGGAAATTATAAAAAACTTAAAACTGTCAAACCGGTCTTAAAACTGTCAAAATGATATGATTCAGATTTGTTTCACTAGATATAAGCGTCGGATCATTGGATGAGTTAGAATAAACGCTGACTTCTGCTGATGATAGGTATTTGGAAAATGCGGTTTCTCTTGGTCATTTGGTAAAATTATTTTCATTCAAATATTTGTCGTTCAAACTTTGCTTTAAACTTTATTTAGAGCTAAAATGTCTAGAAATTTAAAAGTAGTCTCACTGAAGATGCAACTGAAGCTTTAAAAGACTGACAAGAATACAAAATTATGGAAATGTAAAGGGAGCATGATATTGATGTTCTTGTATCAAAAATGAAAACTAATATAAAAACAAATTTAGAAGTAAATTAGAAAAAAGAAAAGTATGTGGAAATCCGCTTCAAAGAAGTTACTTGTTGAAGAAGGAAAAACTCGGAGAAGTTTTTCGCATGCTGCTGTGCATCGAATATAAAAGCAAATCTGTCTATGCTAACTGAAAAGGTACAAGAAATATCATCGCAAATAAAAGTGAAGGTCCCTGTTTTTCAACGGAATGGTTGTGTAAAATTAAATTAGATCATAGAGCTTCATATCACAACGTAAACGCAGAGACTCAGCTCAGTCGAATTAGTTCTTGATTCAAGAATTTTTCCAAGGACGTATATGGATGACATCTAAAGACCTTCCTCCTGCTGATAAATACAATCTTTCCTTTAGCATTATGCTTCTGAAATGCCTAGCCCCTAACACCGTTCAGTATTACGGTAAAAATGACTTCTCTGATTCATTCTGACCAAATACTTATCAAACGGAAGGCGACACGTTTGCTTACACGCTTTTCAGGAATACCAAGATATTTCGAATGTGTTTGTGATACACTGCAAACAAAAACTTGGTTGCTTTTTAATATACATTAATATACATGGGTCTATGTTTGCAGAAAAGGTACAAGAAATATCATCGCATATAAATGTGAAGGGTCCCTGTTTTTCAACCGAATGATTGTGTAAAATGAAATTAGATCATAGAGCTTCATATCACAACGTAAACGGAGATAAGCAGATAGCTCTGATTGAGCTACTCTGCCTTAATTTCTGCACACCATTGTATTTCTGATATATGCTCGGCCATTCATAGATTTGTTCGTTAGATGACCTCACAAAATGCGTTATGACGCAAAGACGTTTATAATATCATGGATGCCCTGGGAAAGAAATTGTGTTATCAATTGAATTACGTGAGCTACAGTGGAAAATATGTGAATTTCTATATTTCGCTCGGACACATACTGGACTTCTTATGATGATTGTCAATATTTTTGGATTTCTTGACCTGAAAAAGGGTCGAAAAACTGTGCAGTTTTTATTTAGCAATTCTTAGTGCGTTTTTTACTTTACAATAAAGGCAAATAGATGCAAAAGCTTTGTGTTCTTTTATAACAATTTTGTCATAGTCTGAACAGCTTTCTTTAGTTAGTATCATACGTCACGTGTAAATCTAGAATAATATTTTTATTGTACGTAATTTTAAGTACTTATATAGGATTTTGTGGACTGCTATTTTTATTACCCGTAGAGTTGCATTAAATTAATCCTGCCATATTTAAATTCATTTGTGTGGCTAGGCGAAACCTAAAATTTTAATAATAGAATAAATATCTCATATCCGTAGGCGTTTCTGATTTAGTTCTTTTTTTAGATATTGTGTTCTATTTCCTTAAAGAAATCATCTACAAATGTAGAGTATTTACATGAAAGGAATTTAATAAACATAAATATTATTTTCCTTTGACTAGGAAATTGATTAGTTGAAAATATTCATTCTTTTAAGTTGTTACTATTATAATTTGGAAAATCCTTGAATTAGTTTTGAATTTATCACCTATCGGCTACTTTGCCATGCTTATTAAACATCCTGTTTCAGAATTTGATTTAGAACATTCTAATAAGCATATTTCTAATTTTTAAATTTATATTTTGTTAGTTGTGTTACTTTTAGTTCTAATTTCTTTCACGGTGATTACAGTTTTCAAATTCTTACCATTTTTATTTCATTATTTCTGAATACTTCGGCTTTTAATTATTTAGCTCACTAGTTTGTTCTTTCTAAGTAATTTATTTAGGTTGTGCTGCTGAATAAATTTTTCTGCCAGATGATTTGTTTTAAAACTTCGTAGTGTGTAATTTTGGTGGAATTTTTACCACGTGCTTGTTCATAAGTGATCATGCATCGTGCAGTTGAGCGCAGTTTCAGCCAGAAAGTTGGAACCATGACGGTGGAGGGAAGCGATTGTCGTAACTGTTACTTTACTGTTATTTTCACAGTACTCATATTGGTTTCAAATCAGAGCGTCAGTGGAAATTATGTGCTTTTCTTAAAGCCAATTTCCAAATTATAATTACTGAAAAATTAAAAAGATGCTCATTTGTGTTTTAATAAATTTCAAATAAGAGCTTTTATACTGTCTTTTAACATCTGAACAACCATATTCGATTATGCTGAAACATAAAATAATTTCACGAAAATTTAAGCATTAGAAAATGTGAGATAATTATGGTAGCTTTGTTCGCACTTTCTGATTACACGCAAGCCCATGAAATGTTTTTAACGCATTGACGACTTTACAAATTGTTGAGAAAGGGTTATTTAGCAAAATTTATGTCTTATAAGTCATATTTGTTTGATAAATAGTAAAAAAAGCATTTCATGCACAAAACTATTTTATGCTAAAACAAATAAGTAAAACTCTACACATCCAAGATTTATAGTTTTACTGTCAGAAGATACTGTTTAGTTACGTATCAAGCCAGCAGATCCACATGTGCGTGCCATACAAGGGTACCCAAATATAAGTAAGACAAATGCACGCGTCACTGGCTGTTGTCGCGCGTACACAGTAATGGTAAGAGGGAAACTAACTGCGATACTCTACTGAATGTACTCGAAAATAAACTAAAATAGAACAATTCTACCTAATGTTGAGATAGGAAAGATAATCAGAACGTACTTAATTGTTTTGACTTAATAATTTAACTTGTGCCCATCTATTTTAAAATTTAATACATCCGGCATAATATTTACAATATTTAACATTTGTCTCAGAATAAGGGAAAATTTGTAAAATATCATTAATAATTATCATAAAATTTCGAACGATCACTAATGATAATCGCTTATGAAATATGATTCAATTTTCTTTTTTTTAAAATGGTGGGAACAACTGTAAGCTGCGCAAGACTTCAACGCAGAGAAAACTTTGAAACGAAAAAAATAAAACCTTATTTTCTTGATTTCAAGAGCAATAATTCAAAATAATAATTAATAAATGCAATAACTGCAGATTAAACACCTGTCAAAGTAATTTTTGCCCCTCTCTGATGGCTGATACCCGAAATCTATTTCGAAATCAAAAATATATACTTGAACATATTAACGTGCTTCGTCTATTAATATTACTATACCTGTGTATGAGATATGTTAACACTTCAGTTTCCCTAATTTTTTTCATTGTTCTCTTTTTTTATGCTTTGAAATAGCAGATCCATAAAGTTTGTAAAAAATATTTTTATTAATTTGCATTTTATAACTTTATTCATAAACGGAATAGTCTAAAAATCATGAATTAAAGAAAACGCTTAAAGTGTGAGCCAACTTACTATTAATATATAGCTTTTAATATTCTTTCGCGAATTAACCAGAACGCTATACGGAGTTGTGTATAATAAAATAACCAAAACAATAGAATAACTATAAATAGATATATTACATGTCTGATAACATCTTTTTAAGAGGCAACTGGGGGGAATAATGCAACTGGTTAGACATCAGTCCGAACCAAACGATTTTAATCTGTATGTTACGAAGAACGCAATAAAGACAGAAACTGATTTCAAAATAACTAAACTGTATTATTTTGGGTATTAAACTGGATGTAGAAATTTTGTGTATAAATAAATTGTTATGGTATTTTTAAACTTTTAACCTCATTGATTCATTACTCCCGAGTGCCGTGATCGTGTAAACTTCTTTTACGTCATATCAACACTTAAAATACTACAAAGGGTGAAATTGTGTGACATACATTGAAAACAAAATATAGGCAAGATAAATGAGTATCAAACAAATATAGCAGTAAATACCCTACCGATAATATAACAAGTGTAATATTTCATACCTAAGAGTTGTGTAAAGCAACAGAAATAACCCGTTCAAGTTTTAATTTAACTTTCTGGGTCCAATATTCTAAAACATGTGTAAAACATATAAGTTTAGATAAATTTAAGTTTAACAGCTAGGTCAGGTCAGGTCAGGTCATTTCCTAGTCCTTCAGTTCCGTTCCAATTAAGGAACACTACTGAACTTTGCATAAGTACAATATTAGTGTTTGAGTGCGACCTTTTTTAAATAAAAAGGCGTAAATAATTAGATGATACTGATGTTAGGAAAAGGAGGTCCTGATGGTTAGTTGTATTTCTTAGTTCTTGGCGAAACACCCAGCGATGACATGTGACTGCTTAGGAATAGCTGATGGCTAGTGAGATGCCATAAGAGTTCATAAGTTTTTAAGTGTTAATGCATATAAATCGGTGGTAAATTTGATAAAATATTCTTCAAATCAACTCAGCATAAGTCCTTTATAAAGGGAAAAATAAGATATTGCAGTAGGAGCTTATGATTAATAAGCGAAAATTAGTTTTTCTCATAATGTGGGCGTGGCCTATGTTGACCAGTGACTGTTCATACTTGTTGTTTACTATTTCATGAGTAAATCTAGTTCTATACAGGTGAGATGAATATGGAATTGTTCAATTTCACAGTAGATGCATATAAGTAGAAATAATAAGTAAATATATAAACACTTTTTCCTAAATCTTGATTAAATAAGTAAGTTTTTTCTATATACAAGTACACAAAGTTCAATCTTTGCAAGGATGTACACAAAGTCTATGTCTTTGCAAGTGATGCTTATATAGATATGAGAACATTTTATGCAGTATCAGTGAAACAAACTTTTGTAGGTTGATACATAGGACTGAAAATTTGATTATTAGCATACACCTGAGGTACACAAAGTCGAAATGAGAAGCAAAGTCCAATGATCTCTGCAACAGGTGCATGTAAAGATTTTGAATTCTTGGTTAATAATGAGATAATTCTTGAAAAAATATATACAAATATGAACAGGTATTTCCATAATTCATTATGATGTATGGTCCTGGGTCGTTTGTACTTTTGATTTACCAGATAGTCATAGTTTCCTATGTTTTGAATTACTGATGAAGGATGGCTGCTTAGCTTTTCATAAAATTTAAAGACTGTTTTTTGTATTTCCTCATCAATTGAGTTAATTTTAGCATCATTTTGTAGGATCTGGTTTCTGATAAACCATGGTGCTCCAAAGATGGTTCTAATTATCTTATTTTGTAAAGTTTGAAGCATTATCTTATTTAAAGTTTGAAGCACTTTTCTGTTGGTTTTAGCTGTGGCGGCCCATACAGGGGATCCATATAACATGACTGGTCTGATTAACTGAAGATAGATGATGATTTTAGATTGTAAATTAAGATTAGAATGCCTGTTGAGAAGTGAGTAAACACTCATGAAAGCTTGCATGGTCTTGATTTTTGCTTGTTCAATATGTTTTTTGAAATTTAACTTATGATCCAAAATTATGCCAAGATATTTAACATTATTAGTTCTTTCTATTACTTCATTATTAAAGTAGATGGATTCAGTGGCAGGAGTTCTTATTGTTCTTCTAAATATGATATTTTTGCTTTTATCAGAATTTATTTTCACTTTCCATTTGATGAACCAATCATGCATGTTATCAATAGCATTTTGCAGTTTAAATTGAGCATAGGATGGATTGAGAGATGTAGAGAAAATAGCAGTATCATCTGCATAAAGTGCAATTTCTGTGTCAGGATAAGTGGGGATATCATTCGTATAAATTATATAAAGATATGGGGCAACATTTCCACTTTGGGGGACCCCAGAGGTAATTTTCTTGATGTTTGAGATGTCTTGATTTATTTTAACTTGAAAGGTTCTTTCTGAGAGATAACTATGTATGAGTATAATGATTGAACTGGGAAATTTATATTGTATTAGCTTATAAATAAGGCCAGTGAGCCATACCTTATCGAAAGCTTTTTCAACGTCTAAAAATAGAGCAGCAACTGACTCTTTTTTATTGAAGGCTTCTCCTATTTTTTCTGTGATTCTAGAAACTTGGTGGATTGTAGAGTAATGTTTGCGAAAACCAAATTGGAATGGGTTGATAATATTATTTTCTTCTGTATGCTTTAGAAATCTATTGAGAATGATTCTTTCGAGTATTTTTGACATGGCTGGGAGTAGTGAGATGGGTCTGTAGCTGGTGAGTCCATATTTACACTTTCCAGGCTTCCTGATGACAATAATTAAAGCATGCTTCCAGATTTTAGGGTAATAATTCAGCCTGAAGCAAGCATTGAAAATATTGACAAGTAAAATGATGATCTTCTTAGGGAAGTTTTTAATGGCTCTATTACTGATTTTGTCAAATCCACTCGCATTCTTCAGGTTGAGCTTGGCAATTATTTCATTTACTTCTTTTGGAGTTGTGGGAGGATTGGGAATATTTTTATTAATTTGAAGGTAGTTATTAACATGACTGATGATACTTGCATCTTCATCATGATTGATTTCATTTGGTGTGAATTGAGTTTCAAGATGTTGTCCAAAAAGATTGGCAATATCTTGAGGGTTATAGTATTTAGTGTTATTATAATTAATAGGTCCAACTTCTGTTTTAGAATTTCTGAGTGATCTTGCAAGGTTCCAAATTGAGTGATCAGTATGTGAAAGCTTATCTAAGAAATTTCTCCATTTTTCATTTTTATACTCATAACATAGTTTTTTAACATTTCTGCTTGCATGATTGTAATTAACTTTATCAGTTGGATCCAGAGTCCTTTGCCAGATTTTTCTGAGCCTACTTTTTGCTTTAATTTGGTTTTTGATATAAGATGGTAGGGAATGATCATTTTTACTTGCTTGGCTTGTAGCTTTATTGATGGCTTCAGTAATTTTGTTGTTCATGTTAAGTATTGCATTATCTATATCATTGGCATTTGTAAGTTTAGCAGTGGCATTTGAGTTATGATCAAGATAGTAGTTGAAATCAGACCAGTTGATATTTGATGGTAATGGAGGTAAGAAGTGCTTGATACCATGCAAGACAAACATAACAGGATTATGATCAGAATCCAGATCCTTTAGTACATTTAGTTTTGGAGCTTGAGGTAGGTTATTTGTGATGATTATATCCAGAACATCAGGGCTATGATTACTAATATAGGGATAATGGGTTGGGTCATTTGGAGCATGAATAGTAATAGTTGAATTTAGCATATAATTATAGAGGTTGAATCCATTATTATTGATGGAGTTAGAGTTCCAGAAAGTGTGTTTACAATTCAGATCCCCTGCAATTATAGTGGGATAGCCTAGATTGATGATATATTCAAGTTCTGTAAGGTCAAGTATATTGTTAGGTGGTTTATAGATTGAAATTAGAAGGTAAGGATTGCTATTGTTGCTGTAGAATAAGCATCCGCAGGCTTCAAAACTATTAAAATTTGGAAGTTGATATTCAGTATGCTTCATGGAGTTTTTGATGATAACCGCTGTTCCTCCTCCTCTGTTGTGAAGTCTGTCATTTCTATAAACTGTATAATTAGCAATTTTAAATTTTTGGTTTGTCTTGAGATGAGTTTCATTTAGTAACATAATATCAATATTATTGGTTTGAAGAAATTCTATAATCTGTAGATGCTGCTTGATGGCTCCGTTGCAATTGAAATAGACTATTTTGGCATAATTGATATGCTGTATGTTGATTAAATTACTGGGATCTGAATTGTTATCCATTATTTATTGTTTCGTAGATCTTTAGTGCTTCGAATGCTACTTTCATTTTTTCAGGAATAGACTTGGCTTTTTTAAAGTCATCATATAAGTCATAAATTGATGCCATGAAAGAGATAAATTGGTTTAAATTTTCATCTGCGTATGCTTTTGATTGAGTTGCATTTTCAGTATTTATAAATTCTGCATTGATTGAGCTGCTATTCATTCTTGTTTGGGAGATGGTGCTTTTTAAAGCTGTGGCATAGCTTTTCGCAGTAATATTAGAATCATTTTGCTGATTCGAATCAGTAGAAATAGGATTTGGATGTTGATATATAGAAAATCTGTTTTGGCTGAGATTTTCTGCGGTTGATTTTGCAATTATATTGGCATTATTATTTTTAGTGCTATTATTAGTATTACCAGGTCTCCTGGGGCATAATATAGAGGATGCTGGGTGAGGTCCCTTACATAGGACACACACAGCATTAAAATTTAAAGTGTCCTTAAAAGGACATTCATGTGACCTGTGCTCATCTTACACAGCGTGCAGCATTATGGCATGCACATTGTGTGTGATTATATCTCTGGCAATTATAGCATTGCGTGGGGCCTGGTGTGGATTTATATTCTGCAACTCTGACCCAGAGTCACATAATTTTTTGTACATGCATGAGTTGTTTACCCTCTTCAGTGCGAGGTGCTTCTATATAGAAAACTGGTATATAGTTTGAGATTCCATCAGTAGTTTTGGTTAGGTGTTTAACTTTAATTATGAGAATCTTTTGATTTCTGAGGTCATCAGCAATTTCTTCCTCAGTGAAGTCATTAGGGAGATCTTTGAGCTATTTTCATTTCATTTCAATTAGTTCAATATTAGCATCGACTTCTTGAAGTCTTTACTAATCTATTAACCTTAGGCTGATTGCCAAAAAGAGATGATGCTCTGTGCATCAACACCCTAATCGGGTGAAACAGGAAGAATTTTATGAATTAGATGATATTATGACAATTATAATGGCTATTTTGTCAGGATTAAGGCAAATACATGGCAAATTGCAGTAAACTAGGCATAAGAAAGCAAATAATGGCTAAAAGATAGCAATAATTGAAAGCTAAAAGATAAAATTTAAAAGCATAGCTGTTTAGGAGTTTATTCCTTCCCAGCATGGCTTTGATATCAAACTGCTCCAGCAACCTGAAATCTCCCATATAAGTATTGATTCTCATTTCACACCAACGATCTTATTCTGCACAAACCTCAAATACGAATTAGAATTAAATCTTCAATCTGCAACAAATTCAATCAAGAACTGAAATCCAGTGACAAATGCTAGAAAACTAATAAATATCAAATTCCTTACTCTGATAACAATTAAGTTCACGGTTCAAAAACAAGTTACTACTCATTAATTATTTTTCTCCCCAAAATAGCACTTAACAACTTGAACGCCTCTACAATGACTATAGAAAAGTAATGATGCTAATTTCACAATTCACAACGCAACAAAAGTTAAATTCTCGCAAAAATTCTCATAAATTCGCCATTCTAAATTCTAGTAAAACATTACATTTCCACTGTTTAACCATCTATCTCTAACAGAAATCATTATGCACCAAACTACAAAACTCAGATATCAGGCAGAAACTCAATCACAACTTGACCAACTAATTTAAGTCAAACAAGAACCAGAAAATATTGAACACTTATTAAAGCTATCAAGACCTTCACTCAAGCTGATAACTTAAAATTAAAAAAAATTCAGTAAAATCTCGAAACAAAACATCACTGGTACCTCGCAACCTTACAAATCTAAATAACATTAACATTAATAAAAGAATTGAATTACTCAAAATAAAATCCAAATTTCTAATCAATTTCTGTTATAGAAATTTCCTAAAATCCATTAATACAATTTAAGAAGTTAAAAACATCACTGGTAAATTAACATTCACAATTGTTCTGACATTAAACAATTCACTTAAACAATATGGAAATAACCAAATCAATTAAATAAAAATGCAAATAACAAAATAAAATCATAAAAAATGCAATTACCACACACAACTTTAAATTAAATAAATAATGGTGTCAAAGAGCTAGGTGCTCGCAAACATAAATTCAGCTCTACTCAAAGCATAGTAGTAGTCACATAAGCATCACACAAAGTAGAAATTAAGTATATAATTCAAAATACACATATATACTGGTCTGCTAGTCGCGAGGTCACGGCATCATTGTTGAAAATCGAAAATTTAGGGTTTTCTATTCATTTTTAAATTTAATGCATACTCAACCGATCTTAGTGCCGTAACAAACTAAAAAATACAATACTAAAATTGTCATAAAAATATACTGAATTTATAAAATCAAATCATAGAGTCTGGTGTTTGAAACTAATTACTTTAAGTTTGATTAAATTTTCATATATCCTCAGCACAGTAAATTCAACTTGAAAAATAGCTTGAAAATTTTGAGCTTGAAAAATAGAGGCTTGTCACTGTGAAAAGATAGGACTGATTTTCTTAGAATTTTGGTTGGTATTTATTGGTCTGTTCCTAGTGGTTAGAGAGGGTTACTGCTTTGTGTAGCATTGGTGAATTTTAATTTTATGGAATTTTTTGAACAAATAGTAATTATAGAGGCGGTACACTTCTTTATCGTCGCGAGGTTTTAAATTTGGTCGCTCCCGTGGCGAGAGAGGACTTTTGAAGATTTTGTGCTAGTTTCGAGTCTTTTTGAGAAGAGAGAGAGAGCCCGGCGGCTCCTGCCCCCTCCTCGGTGCCGTCCGTGGTACCGCTGCGGTTACAGGCGAATTTACGGTACGAGAATTGGCCCGACGGGTGTTTCAAACTAATTACTTTAAGTTAGATTAAATTTACATAAATCCTCAACACAGTAAATTAAGTTTTATCATATCAACTCTCAACTCTTAAGTTCAATAAGAAATGAAAACATCCTCCCTGGTTTTTTTTAAATTAAAGATTATTAATCATATAAAATAATTACCAACACAAAATCATCAACAAGCTACGTCTCACTAAAACTAACTAATCAGCTCTGTTTCCTGTAAACACATAAATTTCAATTCAACCTTAGAGATAGCCACAAACACTTTTCATTTAAGTATAACACACAGAACAATTCAAAAGACCAGGGAAAAATAAATTACTTACTCTTAGAAATCAATACACCAGTTCAGATAAAATAATAAATCTGATCGTATAGATTTGCTGAAACAACCTTGTATTTGACGTACATTTACTAAAAACACTCAATCGATTTCAAGGGCTGCTACAGGTCCCTCCTCATCAGGAGAACAAAATATCTAGAAAGGGAACGAAACCTCAGTAACGGCTTTTTATACTCTCGGGTAGAACTACGCGCGAGGAGGCAACGCTATCTATCGGCAAAAATAATCATCAAGAATTATATTAATATAATTTTAAAAGCGCTAAGAAGGACTGGATTAGACTTAAAATCGTTCACTAAACTTGCTAAATCTCTGTGGATATGGAATGCCTCAATAAAATCCAATGCAAAAACGGAAGAAGCTTTTTGGATAATTTTTGCAGATCCAAAGTAAAAAAAAGACCTGATGAGGAGGGACCTGTAGCTGCCCTCGAAATCGATTGAGTGTTTTTAGAAAATGTACGCCAAATACAAGGTGTTTTCAGCGAATTTGTCACATTGGCGTGTTTCTCTTCTATTGTAATCTCAACGTATAGTTTTAATCCTCATTAAATTCTCCTACGCCAGCAATAAACTACCCAGGTTCGAATTTAAGTTTGACTGTGTTTTCCGAAAGGATCACATGGGTGACCTAAAGTAGACCACAACATAAAAAAATACAAAATAAAACATAAAATAGTAAATCAATAAAAAACATTTATTTAATATTCCAAAAGATTATCCATTCAGAATAGCTGGCCAGACTACCCCACAAACATTTACTAAAAATTACTGACAATTTTCATGTGACAATCTGTACCATGATCAATATTATATCCAAAATTATTAATTATGTACCTTACAATAATTTCGTAACTTTCGCTGAACCATCCTTAAGTAGTCTGACACAATTTTTCTTTCTTTAAATATTTCCAAATCCAACCAAAATCTTAAAGAAACAATTCACAATTTCTATTAACTTTAGAAGGTTACTCAAGCATTTAAACTCATACATATAAAAATATTTTAAATAAATTTCTTTAAGGTGAAAGAGGAAGCTTTCTTCCTAATAATCAGTTTCACAAAATCCTAAATCAGTTAAGGGCAATAAGTTTGAGGACCCATACTGATATAGAATTAAATACAAAATCAAAAAATAAGCAACTCACGGGGGAGAAAGGATTCCAGTCCAGATTCCGTCTCCCTATTTGTCTACGAAACGAACGTAAAAGAAGTTCAAAAATTTTTCTTCACCAGTGCCGCACCAATTTGACAATTCACCTGTCGGCAAAACTTCCGCATAGATAAAGACCTTCTGAAAACAAGGAGGTCCAACTTAACATGAATATCTACCAACTTCTCAATGATGTTCTCACTGAAGATATGTGCAAGTCGCAGTAAACTGCAGGTGATGACTTTTCTCCTAATGTTTTTATCAGTAATCTGGATCTTCAGCCTGAGCTTTAAATCACATTTTGCCTGCCTTAAGGGAAAAAGCATCAATGAGAACTGGACATAACTGCAGACCTTCAAAAAGATTTGCCGACGACGATGGGAGCCCGCATAGTTCTCGGGCTAATTCTCGCATCGCAAATTCTCCTGTTACCGCAGCCGTACCAAGGACGGTCTGGAGGAGGGAGCGGGGGCCACCAGGCTGTCTCTCTCTTTCTCTCTTCAAAAAGAACTCGAAACTCAGACAAAATTTTCAAAAGTCCTCTCTCGCCACGGAAGCGATCAAATTTATAACCTCGCGACGCTCAAAAAATGCAACGCCTCTGATAATTACTATTGGTTCAAAAAAATCCATAAAACTAAAATTCACCAATGCTACACAAAACTAACCACTAGGAACAGACTAATAAATACCAACCAAAATTCTAAGAAAATCAGTCCTATCTTTTCACAGTGACAAACCGCTATTTTTCAAGCTCAAAACCAGGGATGTTTGCATTGTAAATCGGTTAACGACTGCGACTCTGCAGACAAATCCTGAATTTTTGTACGCCATAATTCTATCAAGAATCGGCGCCGACAGAACTGATCGCCTTCTAACGAGAAAAATACATTTTCGCCCCCGCAAGATAAGAGGACGAAAAATGCAGCTGGCCGCCCACCCTTGACAACAAAATTCTCCGCCCCTGAAAACGCAAGAACTGCCTATTGCTGTACAAGCTTTTCTGCTAACTTAAAGATCTTTACCCAAATGAAATAAAATTGAAACAATAGTATAATTTAAAAAATAAATCTCAAACATGATCCTTAAAATTTCACTATTCGCTGTAAATTAATAAGCACTCTGAAATAATAATTAAGAAATCTACACTACAATTCTAAACAAATTTCAGGGTACTAAAGCTTTACAAATCCCGAATTTCCGTTCTCTCTTTCGAAAACAAAGTATTGGTGTATAAATCCATTTTGCGCCCCTCATTACCTACGTCAGACCTGTCTGGGGATTAAAATGAAAAAAAAGTAAAAAATATGCAAAACATATCATTCAGACAAATAACAAACTTCAGTTCAGTTCAGTTGAAGGTGTCGCAGGCCTTTAGCAGACTACTGCTTTTACCGCGTGTTTTGGCAAATACCCTTGGGCTTCGTAAATTGAAAATTAAGGAGCTAATAATCACGCCCACAGACTAAACTGAAACTAGTACCTTTAGTACAAATACTAGAACATAACTTTACACGATAAGCTTCCGTAACAACAAACATCTGGTACCGTTGCAGCTGATGACAAATAGTAAGCAAACTGACACTGGTTTTTTAGAAACGATGCTATTTATAAAAATTCACAGGTGAATGAGATTAGTAATTGCAGTGATCTTCTGTTCAAAGAAACAGAAAAGGCTTTAGAGTTAATACTGATATCAAAATTAAATGAACTTGTTCAAACTGCTTGCAGTTACAAATACTACTTAGGAATTATAATAGACAGGCAACTAACCTTCAGCCACCATGTAAAACAAATCCCAAATGAAGCGACCTGGTTACCTGGTTAAGAGCTATACCGGGCTACTGCCTAGGCAGCGATGCCGGTTCATGAAATAAAGCCCTAAGGCACATGACGTAATAGAATCCGGACGAGGGTGAATCTCGGAAGAGAAGACGGAGGCAGAAGAAAAAAGAAAAGGTGGCCTAGGACATCGCAAAAGAAGTGACAAGACCAGAACAGCGGAGAAAGCTGTTCATTGACATTGAAAGAAGGCAAAAGCGAGGCAAAAACTTGACTATAAACGAATAAAAGTTCAAAAGATGCTACAGAATTCCAACAATGATATTTACATAGATAAAAATACACAGGTGCAAGAAGGAGTAAAACAATGATATATAAATGCAAAAGAAGGTTAAGCAACTACCAACGAGGAGTTGTCATGAGTGCTCTTGTCAGATTCCATCTATGATTGTGTGAGCAGCTAATGGGCGAATGAATTTGTCTTCTGAAAGGACTTCATAATTGAATATCTGGGAGTAGTTCACAAAGTCACACTGCACAGCCTTGTTGAAAAATTTATCATTGGATTTTTTAATATAGTCCTGTATTGTTTCAAGCTTGAGATCTCTGTGGAGAAGTTCGTTTCTAATAAAGAAGTGGGCATCAGTGATAGTTCTAAGGAATTTATTCTGAACTACTTGCAGATGATAAAGTTGCTTACAGGTAGCAGTGTTCCAGGCAGGAGAAGCGTAACAAAGAATTGGCCTAATACAGGAAGTATAGATATGCCTTTTGGTACGTAAACTGAGATTAGAGTATTTTCCAATAACAGGCAAAAATCTGATCATGATGCCTAATGCTTTGTTCTTGACACTTTGAATATGATCAGACCAGGTAAGCTTACTATTAAGAATGATGCCAAGATATTTAGCTTTAGATACAATGGGAACAGGTTCTTGAAACAGAAGGAGATCTTGAAGGTTATTGAACTTTTTAGATTTATTGAGGATAAGTAATTGCGACTTGGTGGCGTTGATTTTGACTCTCCAGTTAGTGCACCAGTCTTCTACTGAATGAAGATATTGTTGCATCTTGGCGATGGCTTGCTTCGCTTGGATGGATTTAATAGCAATTGCCGTGTCGTCAGCGTAGCAGGCGAGAAGAGAATAATGATTAAGGTTTGGTTTAGGGAAGTCAGAGATGTAGAATAAATAGAGAATTGGTCCTAGGATACTTCCTTGGGGGACGCTTGATCTGATGGGCTTGATATTGGATTTTTCGTTGCCTTGAATAACATAGAAAGTACGATGCTGGAGAAATGAGTAAATAAGAAGAATCAGTTCTCGTTGGAGACCCATATTGATAAGTTTGAAAATGAGCCCCTCATGCCAGACGCGGTCAAAAGCTTTTGCTACGTCTAGCATAAGGAGCGCAACACTTTGCTTGTTATGAAAAGCAGCTCCAATAAATTCGACGATGCGTACGAGTTGTCTTGTGGTACTAAGATTCTTTCGGAAACCGAATTGCTCATCAGGAAGAAGAGGAAGATAAGGTTCCAGTCTTGTTAGAATAAGCCGCTCGTAAATTTTCCCTAAGCTCGAAAGCAGACTGATAGGTCTGTAGCCATCTGGTTTAGAAGAATCTTTTCCAGGCTTGGGCAGGAGAAAGATTTTGGCTTGTTTCCATGAAATTGGAAAGTAGTTGTGCGTAAAACAGGCATTAATAATACTGGTTAGTTTGCAAATGATGGTGTTAGGGAGGTTTCTGAGCATTTTATTAGTAATTTGATCAATACCTGGAGCTTTCTTGATGTTAAGTTTTCTGATGATGTTAGTGATTTCTATAGGAGTGGTGAGCCTGATCAGATTATTAACACTAGGGATATGCAGCCAAGAGTGCACGTAATTTTCCAAGTCTTCTTTGAAGGTTTGATTCATGGGTTCTGTATTAGGAGTAAATTGATTTTCCAAATATTCAGCAAAGATTTCAACTTTATCTTTGAGCGAGTAGGCAACTTTGTTATTTGAATAGATAGGTTTGTTGTAAATGCTAGGTCTTTTGAGATTTTGAAGGTATTTCCAAAGGGAGCCGTCATTTATATTGAGTTTTTAAGATTTTGAAGGTATTTCCAAAGGGAGCCGTCATTTATATTGAGTTTTGAAATAAATTCATCTCTGGTTTCTTGTTTAAAATCTATGATGAGGCTTTTGATTCTTCTGTTAAGGGAGTTAATTTCTCTTTTAAGTTCTGGATCCCAATTCCTATGCCAAAGTTTGAGAAGCCTGTTTCGTGTACGAATAATTTCTCTGATGCTGGGAGGAAGTCTGTAGTTCTTGCTTGTAAGTTGAGTGGTGGTAGTAGCATCTCTGAAGGCTTTAAGGATGGTGTCAGTAAGGCATTGAATGGCATGATCTATATCCTGCTTAGTGGAAAGGGAAGTGAATTTAGGAGGATGCTTGACCAGGATATTATAGAAGTAAATCCAGTCAGTATTATGTCTTATAATCGGCGGGTCTTCTTTGATGACTCCTACGTCAGCAATAACAGGAACATGATCCGATGTGAGTTCTGCTTTTACTTCAAGGAATATGGGAATAGAAATGTTAGAAAGCATGATGTCCAAGATATCTGAGTATCTAAGATTTGCAGGTCGAAATGTAGCTTCAGAAGGTATATGGATATAAATAGGATGGTTGCAGATATAATTGTGCAAGATGCGACCATTGGTGTTGGTGCGTCGACAACCCCAGTCGATGTGCTTAGAGTTCAAGTCCCCAGCAATAATTACTTGTTGGTTTTCAGGAAAAAGTTCAGTGAGCATTTCGTTTGAGAGTCTATGTTTAGGAGGATTGTAAATTGCAGTGAAGTGGATGGTGTCGTTTTGAGGCAGAGTGACTGCTATTGTTACACTCTCATAGCCTGAGGATTGGTTATGCGAGACAAGGCAGGACTGTAAGGATTTCTTAACAAGAATGGCTGTGCCGCCGCCACGTTGTGAAAGTCTATCTCCACGGTAGGTGTGGTAATTTGGTACATAAAGTCTATCTGCTGGTATGAGATGAGTCTCTGAAACCATGCCGATATCAATTGAATATTCAATTAAAAAGTTTGTAAATTCTTCAAGTTTGTTTTGAATGCCAGCAGCATTCCAATAACAAATTTTGAGAGGAGAGTCCATATTATTGAACTTGCTGATTGGAGTTAGAAGCATCTGACGTATTTGGATTGTCTTGTTTTCTGATGTTTTGAGCAAGGAGTTGAATGCCTGAGCTTTTTAAGAAATTTACCAGAGTGTTTAGATCATCAAAAATCTTTTTGGCCTCTGTGATGAAGCTGGGAGTAGTTCCATGTGATGTTTTAAGAGCTTCAGCAAAAGATTTGTTAATTACAAATCTGTCAGCGTAAGATTTAACATCTTCTTTCCTTTGAGGCTTGGGGAATTTTTCACAACCCCTAAATGAGGCTGTGTGTTCAAGTCCACAGTTTGCGCACTTGGCAGGTGCATTTTTATCTTTTTTACAAGTTCTGGAGTCGTGTCCTTCTCCGCATTTCACGCACTTGAAATCTTTATGACAAGCAGCTTGTGAGTGATGGAAGCCCTGGCATCTGAAGCACTGGACTGGGCCAGTGCGTCCTTTGTATGGTTCCACCTTGATGTGTAATCCGGCGATTTTTCTTTCAGTTGAAATTTCCTTGGATTTTTCTGTTTTTGGAAGAGTGATAAGAAAAAGGGGATATTTTTTAATTTCCCCTTTGTATCTTTTAGTAAGTTGAGTAACGTTTATTACAGTGTAGTTTTTGCTAATTAGATCATCTTTGATCTCATCTGTGTCAGTATCTATAGGTAAGTGGCGGATAACCACTTTGTGATTCTTTTCTTCAGGTAGTAAGAAGGAATGGTATTTAACTTCTTTTAAGTTTAAAATACGAGTCATTTTTCTATGTGTATCTATGCTGGATACTTTAATTTTGAATCCATCCTTTTGCATATAACCGGTATAGTCCGTTTTATCAGATAAATCATGTTCAAAGAATAATGATTTAAGTTTTGACCAGTTATATAATTTGTCATTAATATATATGGCTGGAGGTGCTTTACCTTTTCTAGTTTGATTTTCTTGATTCATTTCATCAGTAGAGGCTTCGTTAGGGTCAGTTGTATTAAGATCCATTTGTTCTTGGTTGAGTGAAGTAGCTGTATGTTTTGTTTGTGCAGCATTCATGGAGTAAGAGAAACCTTTTTTCCTTTTTCCTACAGTTCTGTCCCCTTTTGGGCGTTGTTCTTCTTCAGAACTATCCGTGTCTTGAATCAGTGAGATTTCTGTAGAAATTTCTGTATTCACTTTACTTGGTGAACTTTTCAATTTTTTGCGTTTAACAATTTTCCATTCATTTTCTGTAGGTAAAGAAGAATTTTCTTCTTGATTTTGTTCAATAGATGTTTCAATTTCTTTTTCAGCAGTTATTAAGGCTTCATACACTTTTTGTAATAAATCCAATTCTCGTTCTTCTTTAATCAAAAGAGATCCATCTTGCTTTTTATTTTTGAGCTCCTCGATGGTAGCCGCGAAAACTTTCAAAAGCGCGTCCATGTTTCCGTATCCAAAAGAAATCCTATCCAAAATGGAGCCTGTGCAAATCCAAAAACCTTAATGGATGGAGAACGGCGCCCCGGAACCAGACCCACACGAAGGTGTTCTGGCAGACGGATGAGCCGTTGGAACCTCGCAAGGCCCTTGACTTCCACCTGACAGCGGAAGCTTGAGGGTAACTATGTGAGGTATGAAATCCAACCAATAAAACGATCCGAGGATCAAAATCCAACCAATAAACGATAAGCAATTAATGGCGTTAAAACTACTGAGGGCGAAAGAGCAGACGATCATCGAACAGCAGCGAACGCAGGTCACGTGACGGTACAGGTAGAATCCTCGCAGAGAGCAGCGTCGACAGACGACCTTACCTCAGCGCGTTTCCCCCTCTTAAAATCATATAGAACAAATGAAGCGAACACAGCCTTCATGGTTTTATACTGGATGATGAGAAGAAATTAAAAATTAAAATTAAAAGAACAATGTATCTCACTTTGATTAGACAAATTAGGCTATATGCCGTGCCTGCTTGGGCGACTGTGAAAAAAACTGATAGAGCCCGACTGGATATCTTTAAGAATAATATTCTTAGACACATTGTAAATGCTCTCTGGTTTGTCAGGAATAATCAAATGTAATATGATCTACAGATTAAAGCAATGCATGAGCAAATTCTCAGTACTTCACATAATTTCTTTGAAAGCTTAGAGAATTCTCCATATGAATCCACAAGGAACTTGTGTAACTACGATTCAAGTATTGAAAATGTGGTTAAAAGGCCACGTACAATGCACCATAACTCTTCTTGGTAATTTGTATATCCTGTAAATATTGTACCCATATTATTGTAATTTTCACCTGACAAAAGCAAGTTCATTGACTTGTGTGTACTTGACAAAGACGTTTATGGACTTTGATTTATTCAGAAATTCTGTCCACCAAGAATTGGTGTAACTCAAAGTTAAACCGAAACGCCTAAGCCACACCCAATTGAATGACCAACCAATCCAGTATACGAATGAATGTGTTTAGACATCCTACAACATTTCTACAAATTTAAAACTTTTAAAATTACCCCTGGACTTTGTGTTATTTATGACCAAAGCATTATTGATTGTACGTCAAATGTCAAGGGAAAATTTTGCTTTATTTACATGAAAGAATAGTTAAACTGTGTTTTTCAACTGAGTCATTGGGGCTCATTGACGAACTTTCAAAGCGGTGCTCTGTTCCTTGAACTTAAAGGTTATTTCTTACAATCTTTTAAATCTAAGGACTGAATATGACCATTGCATTCTTTTGAACTTTGCTATTTAAAGCCACCACTATGACATCTCTGCCAGAATTCGGTCATGATAAACTTCACGCCTCCGGGCGGTAGGCGTGCCTGCGCAAACGTTTTTGTTTTACTAAAGCGATTTGCTACCTTATTCATTGGTCACAACTGTGTGTAATTGGGACCAAAATGATTAGATGATCGAAGGTTAGTAACTGTAAAGCTAAAATTCTCAGAAATTCTTCAGGAACATGTGACTTTAATTTTTGTTTACACAGAATGTTGTATTTCGTGTTCTAGAAAATATTGTTTTTTTGTTTAGCTTAGGAACGAAGTTTTGATTACAGAAAGTGGAGGTCGGAAATGTTACCACCATCGCATTGCAATGTGTCGGGTCATTTTGCGACTTTTATTCTACACCTTGCATAACTTCGGATGCATGTTTTACAGAGACACACAGGTATCGTATTTGCTCACTTTTTCACTGTGGGAAAAAGGTTTAAAATTCTAAAATCCCCCCCTTCCCTGTTATTTGACGAAGTTTGCCTTTCAACTGAATTTTCGGAATGTTCCGGATGTGTTTAAAGTCAAGAAGAGAATTTTCGGTTTGAATTAAACATTTGCAATAAAAGTGTACGAAACAAGTTTAGATTTGAGAAAGAAATGCATTTTTAAATCAAATATAATCCAATCTATTATTCCACATAAATAAAAAAAATAATCTGAAATGTTTCAGATTTTAAATTACGTCCAAAGGGACGTTTATTTAACATTCTGTGGGTTACCTTTATTTGTTAAATACCATGTTCTTCGCACTTAACCATAAAATTCAGTTCAACAGCAATATCGCAAAATAATTTTAAATTGAGCATATCTTTAGAAATTTCGGTACACGCTCTCACGCGCTGGAGATAAAAATGTTTTTCTGTACAACGTCGGTATTGCTGGCTTTGAAATCTTTGAGTTTGTTAATGAAAAATTCGTTAAAACATGAAAAATTCGTTAAAGTTTTAGAGAATATTGTTACGAATTTCACATTTATTTGGCTATTTATTTAGAACTGTAATTAAAATTCCTTTTTATTTTCCCGTGCAACGCACGCAGACGATTTTTGAAGAGAAAGCTACGTCAAAAAAAAAATAATAATAATAACATGCATACATTTATGCAGATTTTTTATTTTTTAAACTTTAATGCAGAGCGATAACATTTAGTGGAAACAATTTGGAAAGTGAATCGGGCATTCAGAGTGAATCAACGCCAAATCGCAAAACGAAAGTAATAGTCCTTCGGGACTAAATCCCTTTGAACTAATAATTAACAAATTGTTGACCACCAGTTTTTTCGTGCGATTTTGAGGTATAAATGTTTTTAAAATGAATGAAAGCCACCGAATTATTTCCGAGGTTTATTCATTCTAGAAAAACTGCGTTGCTTCTTTGAAGTAAAGCGGCGGTTTCCGAAGTTATTATTGGAAAATTATATTGTAAGTAGGTTATGGTTAGAATGCCTATCGCTGACAAAAGTATTCGCTCTACATTTCGGGACTTTGATTTTTAATGTAAATCGGAAGTCATGAGATTAAAATTGCGGAAATTATTATAAAATTCAAAGAGTCTAATATAGATATATTACGTTAAAAAGAAAAAACCAAGGAGGTTAGAATACATGAAGATGCCCTCCGCTGAGTCCAAGTGAAGACAAATAAATGGGGGAAAGCATGCCCTCAGTAGTCGTGGCTTACGCATTGACGTGCTCTAACCACACCCAAATTTGTTCCTGGCACTAGAACTAACTACACCCAATTTCGTTTCTGGTAGCTATAAGGACCGCAGATTCTTCGCTTCTATTTCCTTTATTTTTCGCGATATTTTATTTTATTGCTACATTTTCTACGTAATGTAATTGCAATAATTTCTACAGAATTTCTATATGCTAGCATTAAAAGTATCGCGACCATATAAATAAATAAAAAAAAAAAAACTGAGGATGAAACCATAAATTGATTATATTTTAATTTTTCTAAACATAAAAGTCTCAAATTTTCCGTGTTATAAATAGTACTTATGGTCTGAAAAACCTTACCTTCAAAAAACAGCGATAAAAAAATTATGTAAATTCCACATTGTTATTTTTATTACTCACAGAAAAATTACTGTAAATAAAATCCTGTTATTATATATTTACTTGAGCACAAAACAAGATGAAAGTTACATACATGAAAGGTAATATAATACGATCATCTTTTGAAGTAAACTTTTTTCTTTTCCGTGAACAGGTAGCCGTTCCCCTTCTCTTTGCTCACTAACTGTTCTGATGTCACATCTAAGTTAATCGAGTATCCCATTTATTACTATTATGAAAAAGGAAAATCTGAGAACTATATATGCTTCTTCGTGAACGTTACACAAAGAAAATACTCAAACTCTTTCTTGAAGGTCTTTCAAACATACATTTTGATTATTCTACTTTTTACGCATGTTCCAAAACATTCTTTTACATGGAAATACAATCGGAAATGTAGATATTATTTCGTTGTAACAATTCAGTACTTTAGTCCTCTTGCATCTTCGCATAGAAAACAAGAAAATACACTGAGAACTTTGCACCAGCTGACGATTAACCTCACTTCGCTTAGCAAGGGCAGCGTTTTCTTGCCCTCACGTGGCGTGGCTTATTTTTCTTCCCCCGACTTCACTCTCTTTGTATTGCAATAGCCGAGACGCCATCTCCATATATTCTAACCTCCTTGGAAAAAACGCTTTTCAGTTGCCATGCAGGGTTTTTCAGTTGCCATGCAGTTACAAATTTGATAGTTTGGGACGTTTTTACGAAAAATGAAGTTTGGCTTGCTTATTAAACCGAGGTACGCTTCGTTCAGGAACTTATTTAAAGCTAAACGCTAAACGGAATAATTTAAAAACCGACCCGTTTACACTGGACCCAAGAAATTTAATTAAAACTTGAACGGGTTATTATATTATATTAAATTTAAACACAACGCAATGTTAATTCTTTCTGTTGGAGTATTATCTGGTGCTATTTACTGTTATATTTGAACACATAAGTTTTACAGTCTAATTGTTGTTTTATCATGTCTGTCACACTATTTTTACACCCATGCAGTATTTAGTCATGTGATTTAAAGTTGTCATTCATATTCTTGACTTTCATGTGTTATTGAACATTAAAACTTAAAAACTTAAACGAGTAAAAAACTCCAACAAGAAAATGTTGCCGTGACTTCGCGAATAACAGATCACAAAGAATATGTTTTAGAATTTTGTTCTATGCAATTTCTAATTTATTTTGTATCTTGTGTGCACGAAAATGGTGCCGTGACATCGCGACTAACACACCACAAAGAATATGCTTTTTGAATTTTTATTATATGCAATTTCTAATTTATTTTGCATCGTGTGTGCATAAAATGGCGCCGTGTATTCTAAATAATTATTTTGGTCCAGTGTATTTTAAAAATTGCTTTTGCTAAGTGTGGTGGCAGTGTAATTATTAATTACTGGTATTATTTTCTTTATGTTGATAAATGTAATGAGTTCATGGTATATTTCATGGTATAATATTTATGGTATAATATTTTTATGAGAACTTGTTAAAAGTGCTGTTAATTGTTTAATTAAGCTACACTATTTTGCTTATATATTTTTGCTGTACTGTTTACCAGTGTTAGATTTTTGCACTAATTTACTAATATTGTATTGTGTTACACTATTATCAGCTAAACTGGTTAATATGCCTATGAAAATGAAGAGTTTAACACCAGCGGCAACTAGAAGACCTGTAATTAACCGTGTAACTGGGGGTCGGAATCCTCAGCCTACTGCAAATACGATCTCAGTTTTTGGGGCTGACCCCTTAGTATCAATTCCCACTTTTACTGGGGCAGAAGGTACTACACAGCTTAATGATTTTATGGACAGAGTCAATTTAGTTGCAGCACATGTAGGCTGGGCTGACGCTGATAAGTTAACTGTTATTCGTGCGAAATTAGACGGGGAAGCTGTTGCGTTTATTCGCAATAACCCTCGTCTCAAGAATGAGACTAATTTTGAAATTGTGGTTGATGCTTTAAAGGACAGATTTGCTACTGTCCAAAATTTACATGCTAACATTAGGGCATTAATTCAAGCTTTTCAGAAGCCTAGAGAAAGCGTTAGGCAGTTTGCTGCTAGAATAGAGGCACTCTCTTGTAAAACAGTACCTGTCGATAAAGTGGAAGATCCCACTGTGGAGAGTCAGAGACTTGATTTGCTCTTGTCTGTTTTTCTTGAAGGCCTTCATTTAGATTTGAGGCGACTGCTCTTACCACAAAACATACGTAGCAGCTAAAAAACATGCTATAGCAGAAGAAGAGGTTTCGTTTAAAACCCATGCAGATGAGCTTAATAATGTTCACTCTGTAGAAGTAAATGCAGTTTCCACTCCAGGTGTTAAAGTTAAAGCTGCACAGGCTAATAGTTCTAAAGATGAACTCACAGCAGCAATCAAAGCACAACAGGAAAACATAGTTACTTTAACTAACATGTTAGGAAACTTGCAAACTCAAGTTCAATCATTGATGTCTAGGTCTACAGCTAAGAGTAGACAGGTTGGCCCTCGTTGTTATAGATGTAATAGATTAGGCCACATAGCCAGGAATTGCGTGGTGAATATATTTCAGAGTCCTAACAACAATGTTAGAACAAGACAGTATACACAAAGTAATGCTCAACAGCTAGGAAATGATAGAGTAACTCCTAACGCAGACCAGGTTGCAGGGCAGGCTAATTCGAGGACCACTACTAAGTTAAATTCTCAGGCTCCAGTTTTTAACCAGAATTTAAACCAGTAAGGGGTAGGGAGAGAAACACCTTCAGTTCGTCCCATGAAGCCCTTTTGAAGGTACCTTTAGCGTATTCAGTTTCCTTAGGTGAAGCACCTCTTCCTATAGTAAATGGCTCAATTTTGGGTAATAAATTTTTATTATCTAAAATTTTTATTAGATTCAGGAGCTACTGTAAATTAAATATTTTGCCAAGAAAGTGAAAATTGAAACTTGTGAAACTTATTTAAAAGGCATTTCAAGCAACAAAGTGTTAGTTAAGGAGAAAGTTTTGTTACCTGTAAATTTTCAGGATCAGATTTTTCAAACTGAATTTCTCATTATTGATAATTTATCTGATCAATATGGTGCACTTTTAGGGACACACTTTTTACGTCTATACAAACTTTGTATTGATTTCAGTTCATCTAATTTGATAGGTCCACACATATTGGGGCCTTTGCACCTTCACATGTCTGCGCCAAGTGCTGATGCTTCAATTAATTGCATGTCACCTAATAATTAGACTAATGATATCTTTTGCTATTCTGTGAAAAAGCATAAACTTCCTCCTTTCCCTGAAAATATTCTAAAAGTTTCAACTTCCCTTTTACCTTTTTCTCAACCTTCTGTACTTATTGAACCTCTTTCTCACCATCAGCACGCTAAATTCAGTGTAGCACGTTCAATCAATAGTAAACAACGTACTGATGAATTTTTTATTGAAGTGGCAAATTTCTCTCCTTATATTGTACACATTAACAAAGGTATGAAATTAACCACCTTGGCACCTATGAATGTTAAAACACCTGATATTCAGCCACTACTTTCTACGAGTCTTGAAACGGGTGAGCAGTTTAAACCCTTGGGAGGTCAGTTTGACTTAAGTCATTTACCTGAACAACAGAAACATGAGCTTATGATTCTTTTGCATAAGTGCAAAATCATTTTTGCTTCTTCAGTAACTGAACTTACTGGTTGTGATACAATTTTACATAATATTAACTTAAAAGACAATATTCCTGTCAGACAGAAACCCTACAGAGTTACTTATCATTTAAGGCAATAATTAGATAAGCAGATTGTTGAGCTGTTAGAGGCAAAAATTATTGAAGAAAGCGATAGTGCATATTCTGCTCCTGTGTTTTTGGTTAGAAAGCAAGATGGGAGTTATCGTTTAGTAACAGATTTTAGGAAATTGAATGAGAAAACAGTTGAGGATAGTTTTCCATTACCTCCTCAATCAATGATACCTCAACTACCTCCTCAATCAATGATAGAATTGATTGAGGGTTGGGGAATGCTACTTACGTTTCCACATTAGATTTAATTTCAGGTTTCTTTCAAATGAAAATACACCCTGAAGATACTTATAAAAGTGGCTTCACTACTCCTTCTGGTCATTATCATTGGACACGTGTCCCATTTGGAATGAGAAACGCTCCCAGTTTCTTTCAGAGACTGATGTCAATAGTTTTGGCAAATCTTTCGCCATTACAGATAGGCATTTATACAGATGACATAGTGATAGCTTTAAATACTTTCCAGGAATATTGAAGCAAATTAAAAATTGTATTTGATAGACTTACTCCACAAAACTTAAAACAGAAACCTTCTAAATGCAATTTTTAAGGGACCAAATTACATATCTAGGCTATAAAGTATCTCAAGGTAAAGTGCAGCCTGATGTTAAAAACCTTAAGGTTATCAATAGTTTTCAGGTGCCTAACAATAGAAAGGAAGTTAGAAGATTTTTAGGTCTTGTAGGACTTTATCGTAGATTTATTCAAAATTTTCCTCACAAAGCCTTACCTTTAACTGAACTGACTAAAGATAAAGTAACTTTTAAAGGTACTGATGAGGCTCAACAGGCTTTCGACAACTTAAAAACTGCACTTTTAACTCAGCTTATTTTGGCTTTACCAGATTTTAAAAAACCCTTCGCTTTGTGTACTGACGCTTCAAATTTTGCTCTAGGAGCCATTTTAGGTCAGAAGGATGAAAATAGATTTTTACACCCTATCTGTTTTGCTAGTAGAAAACTAAATGGTCCAGAAATTATTTATAGCACTCTGGAGAAGGAAGCTTTGGCTGTCGTTTGGGCAACTGTTCATTTTAGGCAATACCTCTTAGGCAAAAGTTTTACAGTTTATTGTGATCAGGCTTCACTTTCCCACGTATTAAAGTTAAAAGATCCAACATCTAGGATAGCTCTCTGGATAATGGGGTTGTGTCAGTATGACTACAAAATTGTTTATAAACCTGGAAAATTAAATTCCACTGCTGATTATTTATCCAGATCTGTAAATGTGGCTGAACAAGTACAAACTTCTACCACCCCTGATCTTCTACACACCATTAAAGAACAACAAGCTCTTGTTCCTTATTGTGTACAAATAAAAGAAGATTTAAAAAATAATATAATTCCAAAACCTCCTCCACAAATCTTCTTCATTGAAAATGACACCTTGTATTGTAAATTTAAAAACCCTAAAGCTCGTTGGCAAAAACAAAATAGAATAGTGTTACCTAAAACATTAGTTCAAGAAATTCTACAACAAAATCATGATTCACCTGTAGCTGCTCATTCTGGTTTTCGTAGAACCCTTCATAGAATTCAGAAAGCATTCTTTTGGAAAAACATGCATAAGCAAATTCTTAATTATGTAAAATCTTGTCATTCTTGTATATAGAAGCGTGGTTTTAAGGCATTACACAAAGCTTCATTAATGAGAGTTCCAATAGCTAATAGACCTATTGAACGTATAGCCATGGACATTGTAGGCCCTCTGCCCATGACACTTTTTGGACATAAATACATATTGGTTATCACAGACTACTTCACGAGATGGCTAGAGGCTTTACAAAACTGTTCATCTGAAACCATAATTGAAAAACTTGAGTTGTTCATTGCTTCTCATGGGGTACCACAACATATAATCACAGACAGATTTACTAATTTTATTTCACAAGCTATTAATGAAGTTTATAAGAAATTAGGAATTTGTAAACACACCACTACAAGTTATCATCCACAATCAGATGGGGTCGTAGAAAGATTAAATGCAACACTTATTAATTCATTAAGTCACTTGGTTTCTGAAACTCAAGAAGATTGGGACAGGCATTTACCTTTTGCTTTATTAGCACATAGAACTGGGAAGCATCAGGCATTAGATGAGTGCCCAGCGTTTCTTTTGTATGGCCAAGATTTAACGTTACCAGTTGATTTGTTGACTCAGTCTAAATTTAAGACTTATGATGATACTAAAACTTATGCGAAAGATTTACTCGTCAGACTTGAAAAATCAATTCAGGTAGTTAAAACAAATTTAACTACTGAAACGACCAGAAACAAGAAACTACTAGAGAGTCAAAAGCTTATCATAAGGACATACAGCTAGGTGATATAGTTTACTTATACACTCCTGTGGTACAGCCGGGAACGGCTAGGAAGCTGTGTAAATTTAACAAGGGTCCTTACCGAGTTGTTGAGAAGTTATCAAAGGTTAACTTCAGGATAGAGTTAGTGACTAAACCACTAAACCACATACACGACAGGTGGTACATGTTGATCGTTTAACCAAGGTGCCAGCAAGAATTATATTTCCTACTTTAGACATCTCTGATCAAGATCGTTCTTCTGCTGGTCAACCTAGTGACACTACTACGCAATTGCCTTACAATTTAAGGCCCAGCGATGCTCATGGATTTATAACTAGTAATTGAACTTTATACTATTGTACATATTGGTAGGGTAGGAAAATTTCTGCCTTATTTGAAGTTCTAGATTTTGTAAGAGCTCTTACTTAGTCTTGTTTGTTTATTTCTTTTGTTGCGCTGCGTGATTTGTTCAGTTGACTTAGGTTGTTTTGACCTTATCTAGTTCATGTTTTGTCAGGAATTGCAACCTACTTCTGTCTATATCCTGGTTTGTTTTTTTAGTGCTTAGTGGCTGGTCCACTTGGTTTATCCTTCAGGCTAATGTTTCGAAATTGTTTGTTTACCTTGCTAAGAGACGCCTTAGTGTCTTTCGGCTTAATAATTTTGAGTAGTTGGTTGTTATTTCTTGCTCACACGTGTATGTTGTGTTTTGGTCGATTACACTTGCCTACTCATTTAGTTTCTACCCTCCGTGGGCCTGTTTGAATAACCTAAGTTCAACTGTTAGTTAAGTTACCTAACTTGTAAGGTTTTAGTTAAACTAACCAAGTTTTTATTTTAATTTAAATCTTTTCTATCTCCTCTTTGTTTCAACTTCCTGTCAGAGAAGCGCGCAGTTTCAGCTTATGCTAATTTTGAAGTACGGCCAAGTACTATTTAAGCCAGAGGTAGAAACCTCTCGGTGTGTGAGAGCTTAGCCTCAGATCACGGTCACGCCGCTCAACGTTCGTCTGACCAGTTAGCAGCTTAAATTTTATAAGCCATAGTGCTTACCACGTGATTGCATTGTAAAACAAATTAAAGTGCGGTAGTATTTAGTATACCTTGCTACGCACCCTTTTCGGTAGAGGCCAACTTCCGCGAATTGCTCTGCGAAGCAAAGTTTAATTTAATTTCTATTTAGGTATTTATTTTAATTTATTTGATTGTTAAGTTCGACCCAAGAGCGGTCTTTTACGTTCTGTATCTCTCCCGAGTTGGGAAGTTTGTATTTAATAGTGATTGAATAAAAGAGGATTTCAAATCCTTTCACGTGCAGTTATTATCCAGCCCAGCAGATACATCAGAACATAGCGTACCTTCCGCTCCCTGTTCCAGTTCAGGACTGAATATTGGAGGTTAAGAACCCTTTACAGAATTTACCATGTTTCCAAAAAGGATGCACAGAACACTAAGTCCTGACAAACTAACCTTGGTAGTTTTTTCACTTCTGTATTGGGATGTTTTCTTTGGTTTAGGAAGACAATTGTATCTCGTTTCGGGTAGATTTTTGTCTTGTGTTTTATTTAGTTTCGCTTCACCTTTTGAGGTGGGTGAAGGTAGTTTGTACTCAGGTGATTGTTCGATTTCATGGTATTGAAGGCCTGTTTTGAGTAGCACGACTCTGCAGGTGTTAGGGGGCTCTGTTTTTAGTGTGCTTATTTGTAGGTTGTATTGCATTACTCGTAGTTTTTGTGCTATTATTTTTTTTATTGGAATTGGATGTTGGTTTACGTTTCTCAGGCTTAAGCCTAGTTTGGAAGTTTTTTGTTTTGTTGTGAGTAGTATTGTGTATTCTGATTCTGAGTTTCCGGTGGTAGGGTTATTATTTTCTTTTACTTAAAAGTTAATTGGTAAATTTTTTTATTTAGTGTTCTTTCGTCAGTTTAACAGCTGGCTCTGGTACAAGTAATGAGTAAATTCTGCCATTGTCACCACTGCTTAGCGTTTAACTTTATATGTGTTTTGTAAAGTCAGAGGTTATTGATTCTTTTCCGAAAAGGAGGATTGTTATGTAATACATACTTAGCTACTTCAGTTGCTGAATTAAAATATCTTAATTGTAATGATTTATCTTAATTCTGTTATCAGATTTAAACGTTTTTAATTTGTTTTATTTTGTAGTTGATCTTAAATTTATTTGCCTTGTTGAAAAGTAATTGTTGTCATTTAACATTTTGACAGTTTTGGTTGCCTCTGAATTTAATTTGCATGAGTAATAAATTTTTCTTTTTCCTTAAGGTAGTTTGGTTAACTATTTAATTTTTTTGTTTATTACTACTTATTCTTAAATTGTTTGCTTATTATTTAATTTCTAGTTAAGTTGACCCTTAAGGTCAATTTTTTTTAAAAACACTTTTAAAGTTTTGCCTTACACAAGTTTGTGTTAAAGTTTAATTAAGTTTTGTTAATGTACCCCCTTTTCTGTTAAGCTGGGATCCATATTTTCTGACTATGGTGGTCGTGTTTGGTGTTGTAGAAAACATAAAAATTTTTCTATGTGATTTTTATATTTTAATTGAAGAAATTTTCTTCGCTCTTTTATGAAATTAGTATTTAAAAACAAATAATTAATTCTTTTCGAAAAACTTTTTACGTTGCTTTTGGGAAATCAAGATTTATGACTCTGTTTTGACATTTGCTCGGTCTGCCAGACAGTGGTCTGGGAAACATCTTTCGTCAAGTGAGAAATCTGCACCCTGCTGAATCTGCTTGTTTTGTATGCAGCTACGCCACGCCAAGTTGAGGAGTCGGGGTGATTCGCTTCAGGCAGTTCACCATGCTAAAATGGGACCCTGGACAAGGCTAGCTCCTGCTCACCATGCTAAAATGGGACCCTGGACAAGGCTAGCTTGATGACCCTGGAGGATCGGCGATTATTCGCCAACTTCCATCATACCAACTCCCTTGCTTCACCTTCCTGTATGGATTAATTCCCTAGGGTTGCCATGCACTTGGCTGGTTTTGGCCATCTCGGATCGCCAAATGAGTGATTGGCGGAAAGAAGAAAAAGGCATTCAGCGATCTACGAGAGAGAGACCTTTTGGAGATCGGAGAAGGAAAAATTTTGTGAAGGCTGTCATCAGACCAGAAAGCTGTCGCTTCGTCCCGAGTAGCTGTCTACGTTAACAGTGAAAAGATGTCGGAAGAATTTGAGGAGAGAAAACCGCCGATGGTCGACAACACAGGAAGGAGGGAGCCCAGATAAAAAAGGGGCGGATGGCTCAAGAAAAATTACCACTACTAATTTTTTTTCTCCTTCTAGAATATTTATGGATGAAAATTTTGTTGTAATATGCTGCCTCATTAGACCCTTCATTAAAGGTGTCTCCACTTAACTACTTCAAGACAATGGCCGCGTCATAGTGATTTTCATACGGGGTACCCCCTGCGAGAGGTAATGTTTTCTCTCTTGTAACGCTTAATGTATATTGTTACTAGTTCTGTTTACCTTTAACAAATGAAATATTTAATTTAACTTAACTTGTAATGTTTTCACTTAGAACACTGGACCCAAAAAATTTAATTAAAACTTGAAAGGGTTATTATATTATATTAAATTTAAACACAACGCAATGTTAATTCTTTCTGTTGGAGTATTATCTGGTACTATTTACTGTTATATTTGAACACAGAGGTTTTACAGTCTAAATGTTGTTTTATCATGTCTGTCACACTATTTGTACACCCATGCAGTATTTGTTATAGTCATGTGACTTAGAGTTATTATTAATATTCTTGACTTTCATGTGTTATTGAGCATTAAAACGTAAAAACTTAAACGAGTAAAAAACTCCAACGTTACCATGTTTAACCAAATTTTTACAGATGCCCTAGATGAAAAGAATATCTTAACAGCAATATATTGCTTTTTAAGTGGTATATGGACCAGTACGGCGAGAAAATCTTTATCAAAAATCCTTGGTATGGGAATTAACGGAAAGATGCTAAAATGGATAAGGTCCACTACCGGCTAAAGGCTAACGAATCTGTAAACTAAAATTCGGAAACTGCTAATCTAAATATTATAAGTTGTAAGGTTTATCCTAAGTTTATTAACAGTTATTTTAAGTTTTATATCTTTCCTATCTTATGTTATATTTCAGCTTACAATTTTCTGCCAGAGTGTAAATTCAAAAACGCAGTTAATGCATATGAGAAAGGGTACTATTTAAGTCATGACTTCAACGACTTCGGGAGAGGGAGTCTGAATCCTTGACTAGTGCGCGTTTGCCTTCTGGCTACGTCTTTCTTAGCTGTTACTACGCTCGGCCATACCTTAGGCCCTTGCTTGGCTTCGCCGATTTAATTTATAGTTAAAGGCCAACTAGTTAGATTCTGATAGCTCCGGCTATATCTTTCAAATAGTTAAGCTAGTTTTAGTTTAAACTATTATTATTTTAAGTTCTAGCCCGACTGGCTGCTTTGTGTAAAGTTCCAAGTAGGAACTCATTGTAAATATTCTGAAAAATAAAGATTTATAAACCCTCTTTAAGTCTTACGTGTTCTGTTCGCACACTTAAGCGATTATTCGCTTGTTCATGGGGTTCTAAGTTAGAACTTTAGATTTAAATATTAAAATCCCACATTTGGCTCCCGAAATTGTTCTTAAAGAGCCATGCCGCTGGGTACGGAAGATTTCTCATTGACCCCTTCAACATTTCAGTTCCCTCAAGCACAACCAAACTCGATGGAGGGATTTGGATTCATCTTAGAAATAATGAGAGCGGCGATGAAGACACCAGCTACGTTTGACGGCAAAGGATCTTTCTGGAACAGCTGGAATTAAACTTCACGTTATATCCTGTGAATCAGCCACAGAGAATAATCATCGCGGCGAAGAATTTAAAAGGTCAAGGCCTCAGCTGGTTCAAGAATATTGGCAACAATTTGTTTGGAGATCCAGGATCCGAAACCTATAGATGGTAGAATTTTAAAAATTCGCTACTGAAAGCATTTCCAGTTGTATGAGACCCCGCAAGATTCGAATCTTAATTATTCCGTAAATAGCAAAGTAATGTGGTCAGAATAACAGATTTCTTCTTAAGGAAAATTCATATGTTAGATTATTATATGGGAAAAGGCTCGACAATGAAATTACCGAAATAATTTTGCAGCGGTTGCTTCCTTCAATTCAGGACTTTCCTGAATTTAGAAACTCGCAAACGCTGGAAAGCTCATTTGAACTAGTTGTCAAATTTCAGAGTAGGCGAACGGCGAAAACGCGCGTGCGAAGAATTTTATGCAGTATTCAAGGTTTCACAATCAAACGAAACCTCTGGCTCAGCAGAGTTCCTATCGACAAGAGGGGAAGGTAGGAAAGTCGGATAGAAGGAAAACCGGTTAGACCAAAGCATCGGAAAATAAAAAGCAGTTGGACAAAGGGGGCGAAAGAAAGGATTTAAAATAATCACGGTGACCAGGAAGATGGGGACGTCATCGTGTGAGAAGATAAATCCCTCAGAAATCAAGCTCAATAAGGTAATCGTACAAAATTTGGCTTTGCCAGAAATCCAAATACTACTAAACGACGTCCCTACGACCGCCTTACTAGATACCGGGACTCAATGCAGCTTCCTATCGCAGGATTTTTTTAAAAAACATTTTCGTCGCTACAGACTGTTTAAGACAACGGAACAACACGTAATTGCTGCCCAAGGAACACAGTGTCTTTGCTTGAGAAAAGTGGGGCTGCATGTCCAAATAACAAACGAGATCCAGAAAATAAACTATCTCGTTGTAAAAAAATTATTAACCGCAATCATAATTGGGGGTTGATTTCTTGTGCTCAGCTAACGCAAATATTAATTTTAAAGAGTCTACCTTACAGGTCAAGATGGATAAAATGGAAGTTGAACAAACCCCCATTCCAGATCTGGAGCTCAGTCACCTCGAAGAAGGAGGAAAAAGTAAGATTAGAGAACTGGTAAGAAAATTTGCTAAATTATTTAATGCGAAGCCTGACTTCTGCGAGATTGTCTCTTGACACTGGTAATGAGCCCCCAGTTTGGTCAAAGACGTACAGGTACGACCGTGTGAGGGAAGATATTCTGGAGCAACACATTAGGAAAATGCTAGACGATAAAATAACTACGCCAAGTATTAGCCCCTATGCTAGTCTCGTAGTTTTATGTAGAAAGAAGAATGGACTGTCAGCCGCAGATCCGATTACATGGAGATTTGCTATTGATTACCGAAAAGTAAGTAGCATAACGAAATACCCCACATATCTCATCCCGATAATAGATGAAATTAAAAGAAAAATTCGTTCAACTAAATATATGATAATCTTAGACCTGACGTCAGGCTATTTTCAAATTGCAGTAAAGCCCGAGGATACCGAAAGACAGCATTTATAAGAAAGTCAGGCGTGTATGCCTTTTTGAGAATGCCGTTTGGCTTAAGCGGAACTCCGGCTACATTTCAAAATGTTATGGATATTGTTTTAAGGCCAATTTTGGGAAAAGGTACTGTCATTTATCTCGATGATATTATTGTGACAAGCGAAACCTTAGACGAACACGTTAAACATTTAGAGGAAGTGTTTACATTATTACATGAAGCGGACCTTAAAGTTAATCCTAAAAAGTGCATGTTTGTAGCCAAGGAATTGAGGTACCTCGGCTATAAAATCTCGAAAAGTGGTATAGAAACTGACAATTGGAAAATTTTATAGATCAAAATTTATCCACCGCCAAATACGGCTAAGCAGTTATCGTCCTTCTTGGGGATGTATTCGTATTATAGATTATTCATTAAAGATTTTGCTAAAATAGTTGAACCTTTGTTGCTGCTTAAATGAAAAAAGAAAAGGTTCACATGGACAGCGATGGCGAACATGGCGTTTGAAGAATTGAAACACGCCTTAATTAATGCCACTATTCTTCAATTCCCGGAAGGGGACCAAAATTTAGAAAAATCAGCAGACGCATCAGACTACGCAGTTGGCGCAGTTCGCTCACAAAAAGGGCAACCGATAGCTTTTTTTAGCAAGACGCTTGATCAAACTCAGCGAAATTATACTGCAACTGAGCGGGAAACTCTCGCAGCCCTAATATCGGTGCAAAAATTTCAGGGGTTTTTTGGGAGTGCCCACTAACTGCGTATTCAGATCATGCGACAGTTGGTCGCCTATACACCGGAAAAAAAATCTTTCGCCTTGGCTCATACGTTTAACACTAAAACTGCAAGAATTTAACTTAACCCTTTAACTGCTTAAGACGTCTTTAAACGTTTTCAGAGATCGCTCTAAAAATGCTTAAGACGCGTATACACGGAACTGAAATTCTCGAGAAATGATTAAGACGTGTATACACAGAGGCAAGATTCGCCGATAAATGCTTAAGCTACGCGAGGTCTTCTTTCCCCCTGCGTTTCCGCAGGCGGCTGTCATTTGCACAATGCTCTTAATAGGGTGTGAACTTTTTTTGAATAGCGCACTTTACGGAAAAGTCCTCTGAGTGAAGACTTATTGTCGGACAGCAAGTGTATATTATTCTGCAAGCTTTTTGAATGATCACAAATCGTTTTACAACCGTCTGCCTTCTGGTACATTGTAGTACTGAAAGCCCAATCCTCAGTCGCTGATTACATCCCCAAATCTTTAGTAAAAATGGGAAAAATTCGGAAATGTAAGAAAAATGCATTATTAATAAATCATATAATATATAATTGACTATTTGATCTTCGTATTAAAAGTTGGTTACAGTTTCTGATTTCTCAACAACAAGAAAAAGTTATATAGTGTCAAAATTAACTTTTTGTTTGCCTTTGTATTTCAAGTGCAGTATTTAATGGTATTTTCTTTCTACTTTACGAAATGACAAAGCTGTTTTTAGCATACCTGAGTTTTGGAATTTGTAATTGTGACTGACTGTTTTACTATAAACGCGAACTTACATGTAAAAAGGTCTTCGAGGCAGAAAATGAAATATTCAACTCAAGAAATTATATTAAAAAGAGTAAATAAATATGACGAAAAAATTTATGGATATAATAACTTTGTTTAGATAATTTATTAAAATTTAGAATGCAACCGAAATTTTAAAATCTGCGTGGTGGGAAATTCTCCGCCTTGTCTTGGAACTCTTTTAGAAAGAAATCTGTAAGTCTTTTATTCTTGTATTTAATGGAATATAAGAGAATTGAAAAAAAAAAATAAGTGCTTGGAAGTGTTGGACATTTTGCGCACAAAATATTACAGTTAAAAAGATGTTTTATTATCAGAAAACAAATTATTTTCTCTCCAAATGTCAGTGCTGATAGCGATAAATTGAATGAAAGTTTTTCTTTATATTAAGAACTTAATTAATACATTAATTCGCTGTTACCTAATAAGTGTATCTACGCAATTATTTTGCAAAGTCTTTCGATACAAATGCTAATAAACGCCCCCACCGGTTGACTGGCTAAGTCGCTGAACACTGGTAGTTTGAGCAGGATTCTAATTCCAGAGAAGGGACTGGATGATAACTGTTTTAATGGTTTTTCCTCAAGTGCAACGTGAACAAGAGTCAGTTTCCTTTACGAAATCCTTTGCGAAGGCATGCTTATAAGGTATTTTCTTCCTCCTTTCTGCATGCCTTTGTGGTGTAACTGTAGCACACTCGGCGCGTTTTCCAGAGGCCCAGGTTTGAGCACAGGCGAGGGCATTGCTCAGTTTTCACGTTTCTTGTCTCAAAAATCCTAATGACTCTGTGGCGCCCGAACTAAAAGGTTTTGGATGATGATTCTTTACCACCAGGATTTGGCGACTGGGTCCCCTAATCCCTAGTGGCCCTTTGAAAGGGGGAGTATATAAAGTATTTTCTTGCTCTTTTCTGCATTCCTTCGTGGTTTCACGGTAGCACACTCTGCGCGTATTCGAGAGGTTCAATTTCGAGTCCCGGCTAGGGTATTGTTCCTTTTTCCCGTCTCCTGTCTCAAAAATCCTAATAACTCTACGTACTTACTCATGGATGGTATACGTCGAAATAATTAAAGCGGAGCTATGAGAAGGATTTCAGTTAATGTATGTATTCAACAGCTTTCATTAAGAGGAAAATCAATCCCAAACCATCCGAGTAATCTTCCATATTTATGCCCAATTTGTTTTTTTATATATATTTGACTAACATAGAAATTTCTTGTATTAGTGGGATAAAAAGACATTGTACACTGTACAAAGTAATCCTCGTTTTCTCAAAGGAAGGATAGATTTAGGAAAGATGGATCATTTTTCAATGGATGAAGAAGTGATTAATTTATAGTCATCATATAGATGAATGGTGAATGATGCCCGAAAATTTTCATAGTGAGCTAAACATAACTGAGTTAATAATGAAAAACTTTACCTAACAGCAAAGACATATAAGCAAGTATTTACGCAAAATGAACGATTAAGAATAAAAAATGCAAGTAAAGTGACGATTCTAAATTAAATTTTCGAGAAATAAAGGAAAGTGGTACAATTCCCAAAGTAACTCCTCTGTGGATGAATGGATACAACCACTGGGCACTAGTAATTTAGTCCGGATAGAATTTCGAGACTGACTGCATGGCATTTTCATTGTTTTTCTCGTGTGCAGCATGAACTAGTTTAAATCCTTGAAATCCTTCATAAAATCATCCCTTTTTTCAGGCAAATATCTCTCATCTTCTTTGCCACAACAGTTAAAACTAAGAATTTAGCTAGCATATATTTTGCTTACAAAGTATTTGTTCACGTTTGTTATTATTATTGTACTTTAAAGGAGATGCATTTTTTTAACTTAACGATTAAAATCCTGTATTAGAAAAACAGAATTTGTAGACATTAATGTGCTTCAAAATATTGATGGATGAGCAAAGACTTTAAAAGCTGATGAGAGTTGCCACTCCTTGAAATGTAAGATCTTTCATTTATCTTCCATACACACGCAGGAAGAGCAGCTTCTTAGAGCGTTGTCATTGAGTAAAAGCATCAGCTCTTTAATTAATTTTTTACATTTAATCAATTTACTATTGATTAACCAATGGAGCGATTTAAAGTTAATAAAAGCACTCCTTATAATATAAATCTTCATTTAACTTTTCTGACAATGTCGGTATAAATTAAAATTATATATTGCTCATAACATTTACAGTTTTGTTGTAATTCATAAAAGATAGGTGTTGTCATTGCATGAAGCAATAGATATTTAATTGGTACGCGGTTCTCGGTGCGAGGAAAAAAAAGTCAAGACCGGATTCAGAAATATTAGTATGTATGCATGCATGTATCGATATGTTTGTGTATGTATGCATATATGTAAGTACGAATGTATGTGTAAACATGTACACAGATACTCAAATACGTACATTTCTGAATCCGATCCCGATAACAGAACAGTACCATTTAATTTACCTACTAGGTGATATATTTCATGTCCTGTGTTCATAGTACTCTTTCATCAAATTCTTATTTTTTATACTTTAAATTTGCGAGATAGTATTTTAAAGTAAAAATGAAGCTTATTGTGAGAAAAATATGTCAGATTATAGAATAAATTTTTTGACATGTTCATTTTTTATATCTATTATCGTACAAATGTACGTTTAAATATCGGAAAATAGTTATTGAAATGAAAAACTTATTGCACTTATTATGCGGTTATTATTATTACTACCAGAGAATAAAATTTTTCCTTGCTTTATTGATAATCACGACTAAATTTTATAAGCAGTCCTAAGCTATACCAGAATTTTCCGCTTTCCTTTTACCTGGAATAGATTGACATCTATATAATACGTTCTACGTATTTCTACCCCGTTTTGGGCGACTCCAATCATTCTAAACCATTAAAATGGCTTCTATGGTGTCTTACCTTTTGTTAACATCACGGATTCGTTTCCGAGGAAGACTGCTTTGAAGGACGAAGGGGAGGGGGAAAAAAGAGTTTTTGTTTTTAATGCGAAAGTATTATTTTAGTGCACTGCTTGAATGTACAATATTTCTAGTTCTATTTCTCCTACTTTCCTCACACCATGCCTCCGCAACTGAAATTCACGTATTTGAGAAAAAAGAAATTCAGTAGCTTATGAAGCAACTAAGTGCGGAAACTTACAACAATCGTCATTCAAAATGTCAGTTAGTTACAAATCTAAAAAAATATAATATATGAATACACGTTTAGAGAGCAAACTTTGAAATGGGAAAAGAGACTATTTTTTCACTTGTTAGCTTATCAGTTTTTAATTGCCTTTCTGGTTTTTAAGCAAAATTATCGAAAAAACATAATGCACAAAAAAGAGTCATGTTACTTTAATTCATTAGATATTATAAAGAACCGAAAAAATACTGAATACCAGAATTTCGCTATAAAAGCCATAAAAAAAGCACGAGTGGATTAATGGAATTAATGGAATTTCCTTAAATTCAGCGTAGATTTCTGGATTGTCCAGTATTTTCCATTAATTCAGACAGTAAAAATGCCATCAGATAATGAGTCGTGTTAAGGGTCTACATTTTTTGTACTACTACTACTAATAAAAATAATAATCTATCAATAATTAAAAATAGGAGAAAACGCATATTTACAGCACTGGTCTCACTGCTTTGAGACCATACGCCCCTCTCATGGCCTTCGCCTAATGGCCCGGTCAAGAAGGAGTGTAAATGGGTAATCACTCATTCACGGTGTATGAAATAAGAATAACGGCAGTGCTTACAACACAATATACATATAGCGACAGACTAGCTCTCTTCCTTAGCTCTGAAAACAAACATTGTCGAAAGCCAATGGAGGGCAGTCGCTTTCCCTCCCTCTTAAAAGCTATAATTACTCACTATAAGATCCTTCCATCACTCACTACTATACAGAGAGAAACATTTTCAGATAGTTTACCGATTTCCAAATATTAACATTTCGACATCTATAAACGTTGAAATATAATATGTTTTCATAAGATAAACAATAGCTATTCTCCTGTATCTTTTACAAGTGATATACTGATGATGGTTGATTACAAATCAGTTACAAACTTTCATCTTTTCAAAGTTAACATTTAATAAAAAAGAAATAACCATTTGCAGTTTTCGAAAGCTAATTGTACTTTTCCTCATGACGGGCTTTGAATTTTAAGAAGTAAACTGTAAAAAAAATGTCATATTCGTGACTTTTACAAAACGTTTTCATTCAAACCAAAAATGCTTACCAATGTATAAGTAATGATATTCGTAAAAGAGTTTCAGTTTATTCACATAATTCTAAAAACATTCAAATTCGTAACAGTTTTAAAATCTTAAGCAGATTTTATTTTGGGCTGTGGCTTTCATTGAAAGGATAATGCAAAGTAAATCAGGCTCAGTAAACCATTTTTAATAGCATATCTTCTGTAAATGATCAGGAAAGATTTTAGAAAAAGTTGTACGAAAACATTTATGCTTACCAAAGAATAAGATTGAAAAGTAAATGTAATGCACTTATTTTCATTTTTTTCCCATTACAGTCTTCAAATACTATGCTAGCATTAAGAGTATCAAACAGAGAGCTAAGAAAATTAGAAATCCTACAACATTTGTGAGAAAAATAGATATTTTAAGACAGAAAATAGTAATTATCTGTTGAAAAAACGTACTTAATGTAAAAAAAAATGAAAAAGTGACTTTCAAAATTATGTCATGCGAATAATATTTAGCATTTTGTATAAAGCTATAATAATTGCCCAACTAGCAATTTTT
>KK113147.1:57226-69956 GCA_000611955.2 Stegodyphus mimosarum
GAATGTCGCTGAACCCTCGTAGTTCGAACCCGGTTAGAATCCCAGCAAACAGGCTGGCTGCAAGGGCGTTTTTTAGGTTTTCCTATGTGTAACGAGGATACGAAGCAGTTTTCTTTAGAAAACCCTTCACGAAGGCATCCCTCTTTTGTGTACTTTTCCATAGCAAAAGAAAAATGCAATATAAGAAAAAAATTGTTTCTTAATGTGTGGATATTATTTTAAAGAACAAAAGAACAAACATTTTTGCTATGATTTTAAAAACAATTATAAGACCATAGAAGGAACTAACCTTTTTTATTAATATCGGAATAGGTGATTATTTTCTCACCTATTTTATATTAAAAAAATTTTTTTTTCCTTCATCGTGCTTGCTAAATTTGCTAATAAACTTGCCCTTGTCCAAAAATTGGTAGAAACTGAAGGTTTTCGAGGATTAATATTTGATCTGTTTAATCGTGATATTTTAATCTCATGAATGAACTCAGCCCTGGCCAGGGATGTATTCTTTCATAGGAGAGTAACAGCAACATTCGTAATATTAAGAATAAATAAATTAATTTTAGAAGAAAAAAATTTTGATGTACTGTTATCCATTGTTTAAACACTTGAAAGAAATGTTAATATTTTCATCTAGCGATAAATCCTATCCATTATTAATAAAAAAATTCGAGAGTATGTTTTTATTACTCTGCAATGCATAAGACGTTTTATTTATCTTCGATATTATTAAAAAAATTGTTGCTCAATACAGAAAAAGTAAATAATTCGGAAAGCCATTTTATCTGGACTTTTTAGAAACATTTTCCAATAAGTGTTTCTTCGTACCATGAGTGTCATAAATAAAATAGGTTTCTAATATCTTATCATAACGGTCAGTTGCAAAATTCCTACCTTTAACTTTTATATATGCTATCATCTTACATCTCCTCGCAAAAAAAACTGCTGACTATTATTTTATAATAATATATAGATTGAAAAGCGATCATATCTACTCCTTTTTTTAAAATTTTGATTAAACTGTAGTAGACTTTTTAACTAATTTGATGTTTTTCCCCTTATAACAGTTTTACCATAAAGAAGTACAGAAACAATCGCTGGATTTCACAAAATTGGAATACATTTTGATTTTAGTTTTAATTTTATTTGGTTTTATGAGTAAACAGAATATATTTAATTTTATGAATAGGCAAGAGCAGGCTGCCGTATTATTTAAAAGAAGAAGGAAGTAAAAGCTTGAATTTTATTAGGATGATTTTTTTAATTTGAGTTGTAGACTTTGATTTGAAACATCGGAAAACAGTCTGATGTTTTCAAATTATAAATACCTTGTTTTTTCGTTTATTTTTTTAAGTCTTGTTAGCGATATGAGATGTATAGTATTCACTTCCTCGGCCAGAATAGTCGTGAATGTTTGATTTTTAATAATTATTCCCTTCGTCCCTGGTGTAGATCCGTAGTAAAAAATGCGACAAATCTCGTTCACTCTTCTTTTTCTCCTTGTCTGCTGTTGTTCTTAATTAGTTTGAACTATAGTAAATTATTTCCTTCATTAACGTGAGATATACGCATGTGCTATACTTAATACAATCATAAGCTGCTCTAAATTTATACACAAAAAATGACTAATATTATAAAGGACAATATTAATACTACAGAACTAAATTTTTTAGTTCAAGTACGCATTCCGCTAGACGATAAATCTTTTTACTCTCATTCTGTTTAAAATACTGCATGAGAGAAATGTTCAAATTATGGATTTTTAACAGAGAATATACTTTTTTCATAGCATTATACAAATAAATTACTATGAGAAGATTCGTCTCAATGCTTGTGACCGTTCTAAAATTGGAAAATATTTGTTTTACAAATTAAATCTAATAAGTATCTCATTGCTGAACCACATTTAAATGATATCAGTTTTATGAATAATGCGCATGATATTTTGGAAAGCTTTACGGATATAATTAACAATTTTGTAGTCTTTAATCATCAAGAAATTCCCTTAAAACGATTGTTTTATTAAAAGAAAGAACTTTAATTTCAGTGGCTGGGAAAGACGTAGATCAATGAAAGAACTATACACATTTATTACTTCTGCCATAATTAATTTAAATATTAGAACTAATTTAGTGGAGGTGAGAATTTATAAACGTCTCGTGCCGAAATATCTTTCATTTGTCTTTGAGTGTTAAGCATTTAAGAATTATTTAAGCATTAATGGCACTGTCATTTTTTTTACTGAAAGCTTACAATTTTTTTGCATATTGGATATTAGTTATTCCTTTGATGATTTGTTTAACATTTTGCCTAAGAAATGAAGCCAAGAATTCATTTCCCAAGTTTAGAATGTAATTTCCTGCTAAGGCCATGACATGACGAAAGCTGAAAGATACAGCAGACGAAACGTCTACGGATGTTGTAAAATGAAATTAAAAGATATGTGAAATTATTGTTCTAAAAACTGAAAAGAAAACCTATGCGAATCTGTACTATTGTAATAAGCAATCAATAACAAGTTTAAGAATTTTTTAGAGAAGCAAAATAATAATAAAGCTGAAGGCTTTCAGATTTTGTATTATGCCCAAGGCGGCGTTTTCTTAACGTTTTATGTGCTACACTGTAAAAAATTTTAGTCCAACTTTACACCATTTAATAATTCAAAATCAAAGATAGTACCAAAACATGGTTCATTTGATTTTACGTTTCACTGATATTTGGTGAAACGATCCAACTAGGGAAACGTTTCACTATTTTTAAGGAATACTTTGCAGCCAATCAAACCGAAGCATTTAGTGCATGCCTGGTCTTCCTGTGATTCCATCTTTAGAAAGTTTAATTGCGGCTGTTTGAATCTGTTAACGGATAGTCGGTTGTGTATTCGATAATTACAAGTTACGTATATTTTTGGTTTGTTTCCTTTTTGATTTATGTACGTGGATTAAAATTTGTGTATTAATGAAATGTAAGATACAAAATGGTGTTAAAATGCATTCGCAGTAACTTTTTAATGATTTTGTTGGAATGAGTGGCGTTAGTGCTAAAGCCTACTTTCACCATTTGGTTATTACTACTGTATAGAACGTAGCTGAATAGAAGTCTAAAAAGAGATTCCCGAACATTCTTAGTAAAAACATTGTTATAACATAATGTGTAGTTCTGCATATATTACGTAATATGTATTGCTATAAAATACGTTATAGTCATTCTGTAGAAAATAGAATACTACAATACAAACATAGAATGTTCTGTCAGCATCAGTATTGGAATATAATAGTTCTTACGCTGTTTGTGAACTTGAGAAATAAGAAGCACATAATTCATCTAAAACGTTAAAAAAACTTTTTTGACATGAAAATTTAAGTCTTGTTGTTTAAAACTAAATTTATGGTTTAATTTTTCTCTAGATGAAAATCTTGGTACAGTGTCAATCATCATTGAAAGTGCTAAAAATTTCAGATTATGGTCAGCTTACTGTTATTAACTACGCTTAATATCCAAGTTTTTTTATCTCTGTAAAAATGTGCTGATGATTTCAAAGAGTATGTTGATTATGAAAACTTTCCCTAGGGATCCCAGCAAAATTGAAAGTTATTGATTGACATGATAAAACTGTATTTGGAATATTTTGTTGAAGTAGCAAGTTTTTTTATTGCTTTGTGAAAATTTTTGTTTATTAAATCTTATTGTTTGATTAAAACCATTTTGAAATATTATCTAAACTTTCCTTTTTACGAGAAGAATTGTTTGATAAAGATGCATTGAATTATTGTTATTTAGCCATGTTTTTAAATATTCTGTTCGAAAGCATGCTTATTTGGCCAAACTTGGTATTTAAAAATTTTGTTTTTCAATATTTCATATAATAATATATATTGAACTTGAACAGTTGTGTTTATTATGCATACTGTTATGATTGCTCACCAAGCTACTACAAAAATGCCAACAATTTATAGATTTTGTTCTAGGTACTCATTCAGCTTAGCATCAAACTGCCACAAATGTTGGAATTTAAGAAATTCTGTACATTTTCTCTGCCAAACTGGGAGTAAATTTCTGTTTTACTTATCATTCAAAATGTATCTTAATTTGTGATTTTACAGATACATTGTTAATTTGTTGAATTTCTCAAGATCAAGAAAGATTTTGCCAAACTGGTAGCATTTTTAATAGCCGATATGACAAAATAATTATCTCTTAACCCTCTTACAATCCTGCAAAATCATGTTTTGTAGTTTGAGGTGGAACGTAAATGAATTTTGACTATGGTTTCTGATTTTAAGAAATAACTTTGCATTAAGAATTTAATTAATATCATGCATTTAAAATAATAGCAAATAAGAGACTTTTTTTCTGAAGTAGTTAAGATGTGCTATTGAAATTGTATTTATTTGTGTTTAAATCTGCAAAACGAAGTTGGATTGTTTATAAATATAATTGATTATTTCTAATCAGTTAGAATATGAGCTAAGTGTTATTTCTTCATATGCCATTTCGTTAGTGGTAAATATAGCAGAATATTAGAGTAATTCACATTCTTTATTTTTTATTTGGTATCAATAATTCATAGATGCATTAACTTCTTTTATAATTGGGGAGCATAACATAAAGATTTAATTTAAGTACTATTTTTTTAACTGTGCAGTATAATTTATTGTTGTCAAGGGTAACAAATATTGCCAAATAAGGTTAACGTCATTTAGAAAGCATTACATTAGTGTCTGTGAGAAAAGAGCCTGTTATATAGGAAATAAATGAAGATAATTGTGCAAAACTGATGCTGTGGAATTTACTTGAATATTTTTGCAAGTTGATTTTTGGTTTATATAATCTAAACCTTATTTTTTGTTTGAATAATTTAAACTTTTTGCTTAATTTTACTTGTGAAGTCATCCAAAATAACATTTTGTTTCGAAGACATCCATTTTTTTTAATTCAAATAATATGCAGAGGACTACTTGTACTTTACCTTTTTCTTAATTATTTTAGGTAACTTTTAAGTGCTTATACATGAATACAACAAAAACGTTTGATAAATTTAAATTAACTAATTAATTTAATAGTTATTTTGATGTAACTATTAATATTCTTTCAAGATGAGGTAGGTAATAAAGGTAAAGTAAATTTTCAGTTTAAATTCTCAGAATATAAGTCTCTGATTTGTATCAGTAACTGTACATGTAATTTCTCCAGTTTTTTTTAATTATTTCAAATTGCTGAAATATTCAAAATATTCAGTTTTTAAGCTGTTATGTTTTAAAAATATATTACTACAAAAAGTTGTGTTTCTGAAAATTTCCACTTTCTTAGCTAACAGTGCTTTTTGCAATAATATCATTGTATCAAGGGATCCCAATCGCCTCCAGGCGGGCAAGTGGCCCCAAGGTGGGCATGGAAATTTTATAGGGAGTCGATGAAGATCTGGGCATTGACAGCCGAATTTGCAGTGGCAATTAATCGGCATAGTCAAGATTCCTATTGATCCCAGAAGTGCAGGTACATATATGCTTTATTTCAGATTTTAAATGTCATACAAGAATAATATCCCAAAATAAAAGTTGTTACCAAACCAACATTGCCTTTTCCCTCTTCTAACCTAGTATAAGTAGACTTGAGTCAAGTCAGCAATTTACTATGGGAAGAAAGAAACAGGTTGAATATTTGTAATGGAAGTGATTTGAGAATTAAGCAGTTTTATGCCAAATGCTAAAAGAATTACATGAATGCACAGATCACATTAATTATTCATACTTCTGTGTAATTAAAATTGAAGTTTTGTGCAGTTAAAATCCGTGATTTTGTTTCTGACAACTTGTTTATATTTGTAAAATTAAAAATAAAGTTTAAAAAACATAAATCCAATAAAACATTTTTTTAAATTTTTGTTCAAAATTTTAGTTTGCTGTTATTTATTTGCAATTATTTGTATTTTGATTATGCTGCATTACAGAGAAAAATGTAAGGGGTTCGATGAAGAAAACGTTTTTCTAAAGTTCTTTTAAAAGGGGTTTATGTAAGAAAAAACTTGAGAACCCGTGCTTTACATAAGAAAAATTTTCCAAAATCTAGCTTTTCTATTTTGACCTTTACTAAGTTGTATTATTCTTATTTTTAAATGTAATGTCATATGACATATAATTTTCAAAAACCTTTTGGTATTTTCTGATTATTCATCCCCATTAAAAAGTCACAAATTGATTGCTGACTGGAGAGAGATATTTGTTTGGATATCCTTATTTCTAGTTCAAAAATGCTGCTTTCATAATTTCTTTTCTTTTTCCATATAAGACATGCAGTCTTCTTGGGTTTTTCCACTCTTCTTTTCACGTACACAGCGATCTGCTTTCACTGAAGGAAGCAGCAGAGAATTCCAGAAACTTAGCATTTTGAACAACCATGCCATCAAAATCATAAAATGACACACATGCAAAAAAAAATGCACATGATGCCTTTAAACACGTCTTATTGCCCTGTATGGGTGTAGGAAGTTGTCTGAGATTTCGCCGATGAAAACTGCAATATGCTATTCACCGCTATACTGAAACACAGAAATTCCCATATCCCATAGAAGGGATCATAATCTGCCGTCGTACTGGTGAAATGTCTGGAAAGCCATTTGGGGTTGCTATGCGCACAACTAAATTGCCATATAAATACATTTGGTTAATATTGGTAGGTTTATAATAGTAAAATAAACACTTTGGTGCTGGTATAATAATGTAATCCAGCTAATTTCCTTAATGTATTAATGTTTTTTTTTTTAATGTTTTATAATTCTTATAATTGTGTATTTTTTACTAAATATACGTTTAGATGTGTAGGCATATTAATATACATTATATGTTAGATTTTTTTAAATACCGGTGGAATCTGTGCTCTATCAGCAGCAACACATTTCAACATAAATATTTTTTGACAGCATGATGCAATGCCTCATCAGTACATTTTTGTGCTTCTTTGCTGGGTTCGGGGATAGTCTTAATACCTCCTTTTTCAAAAAATAAAATCTTCAATATCTCAAAGTATTGATGTTCGGCCAGCCATATATTTGATATTTAGCCCCAGTATTTGACAAAAATTGTTTTTAATGCATCTTCCTTTTTTGTGTTTTTGTTTCTTCTATACTTTCGTTAGAAACTAAAAGTAAAACTAACATATTACTACCAGTAATGATATGGTTGATACTGTTTAACACTGGCATTTCGACCCAGGTTTGAATCCATGCAAACGCACTGCCTGCATGTTTGGCTTCCTCCATGATTATCACAAGATTAAATTTTTAATACCGTTTTATTTTATTTACCTTATCACAATATTATCTTTTTAATACCGTCGGTACTGAAAAAAATGTTTTACTGCTGTCATGAAATGCATATTCGATAATATTTTCTCATTGCTGTTTTTCTTATATATTTTTCCGCATAATTCATAAAAGTTTGAAATGGAAATAATTCTGAGGCTTTTTTAAAACTTCTAAATTTTCATGAAATAAAGTTCCATTAAGGTTTACTTGAAGGAGACTCTCAGTGCAAACACTCGTAAAGAAGTTATGCTTCATTTACATATTATGAAATGGTTGAATGTACAGTATTTCCTTGTAACAGCGGTGCTCAATATATTGCGTTTTCTGAGAGAATGCATGTGTTGCCTAAAATTGAATTTAAATAACTCTAATCAGAATAATTGCTAAAATATTACATTGTAATTTTTACAGCATGAATCGAATTACTGGATTGTATTGAAGGTAAAGATATTGACAAACTATATTATTTTTTGTACTATAATGAATGCTGCGAGACATCAGCAGACCTAATAACTAGAGTAAAATTCAGGATATGGTAACTTCAAAAAAAAATAAAATAAATAAAAATAAATTGAAAAAAGAAAGCGAAAAGGAACTGAATATAGTGGGAAAGAGGAGGCTCACTATGGTGAAACATTAGAAACGTGTAGACAAAGTGTTAATACTATATGTGAGAAAATACTAAGGACAAATTGAAATCTATCATAGCTACGTTTAGTGTCTTCTATATTACTTTAACGTAATATTATATGTATCAATATTATTATAAATATCGAAAAATACTTAAAAAATAGATGCTTTTAAAAAGGAAAAAATTGCAGTCTGAAAATTTATAGCATAATATCTCAATGAAAATTTTACTATCAAAGTTTTTAAAATTAGAATATTTAAAATAATTTTTAAATTAGAAATATCATAAAGTTGTTATTATTATTAATATTATTTTTCTCTTAAGTAAAAAGGATATCAAGTGCCAACAGCGTAAAATTAAATTTGCATTGCTATTTACTTAACACATAAATCAGCTCGAAACGAATTATAGCATTAAAAGGTCGAGTATCAGTTCTGCACTTCTATTGTTAGATACATCCTCAGCAAAGTCTTTCTAAAAATTTTTCACTGTTACGTTCATTTCATCCTACTGGGTTCCGCTAACATGCGTATTTCTTCCTGCCGTCTTGAGAAAGAAAATGCAGCATTCTGCAGAGTCTAAGATCTTTAATTTACCTTTCCATTTATTCAATTTGTAACTGTTTAGTAAACTGAGTTACTTAAAAGCGATAACTATATTTTAAAATTTTTATTTGATTTATGAAAAGATGTAATACACAGGTCTAATTCTTGCCTACCTCGCATTTTAAGAAGAGGGAAAAACTATATATCGTTGTTTAACATTACCTATTACGCAGAGTCTAATTTCTAAAATTCCACAGTTCTATGGGAGACCGTTCGGAATAACGAAAAAAAAGTATATGCATAAAATAATAAAATGTCAGTGATTAAAATTAAATAAAATGTTAAGAAATAAATAAAAAATATTAGCAAATTAAATAAATTACAAAGGGTTAAATAATAAAATAAAATATCCGATTTCAGCCCAGCTCCGGCTGGAATTACAATTTCATTGAAACAAAGAGAAACACCGGAGTTAACTTAGAAACCGTACAAAATGGTTTTATTCATCTCAAATAGAAGAGAGTTTTGAAAAGAGAGCGGAACTTTTGAAGTAATTTAATTCCTTCCGAAGGTTCCCTTGAATATAACAATTTATAACTGTCAGCTTTTACAACTAGGAATCAGATTAACTCTATTGTTTGGTAAACCGAACTGTCTAATAATGTCATCGGTACTGTCTAGTTTCCGGGAATGGCGATGTATGCAAGCGTTTTCCTCTTTCTGCCGTAAGAATAAACAGCTTTTAGGGGAATTCTGCAAAATATATAACCCTTTCATATATGTGCTCATACCCTGATATTGACGATAGCGTTTCTTAATTTAGATAGCTTTGAGCATGCAAATTCAGTAAACATCAGAAAACAAGTGCTATACTTATAACAAAGCAGGTTATCTCAGTAAATGAATTAAGTATCGGCGAAGGCAAGATTTTCCCATGGTTTGAAGACTAAGTAATTTATTCCTTTCAGAAAGTTTTCTCGGAAAATAAATCATCACTTACGGATAGAAAAATGTCCTAAGAACTATGGGATAAATTTATAATGGGAATAAAAGAATGAAAGAAATCGGAAAGTCTTTTCTTGTAATTATTTTACTCTTCGAAAGTTGGTTTCAGTATCACCTTTTTAAGAAAATGACAGACGAAATGGATTTCAGAAACAGAATCTCGAAATCATCAGTAGCTATCCAATATTTCTGCATTTGTAAATATTTATTTAATTTGCATTTCAACCAAATAATGAAAACAAAGCGGGAAAAAAATCTCCTTACAAAAGGAAAAAAAATTATTCTCATTCTTTTACAGTGATATTCCATTAAAATACATCAGAAAATCATATCACTGTTGGATGCAATAAATACTTATTTCAGACATGTTGCCTTTTACGGATGCAGCTCTCTTTTGCAACTGAACACTTGTAGTTTCGCCTATATTTGAATTCCGGCGAATGCGTTAGGTTCTTGGTATTTGGGTGAATTTTAGGTTGAATACACGAAACCAGTTTCCCTGAAAAAGTAATCTACAAAGGCATCCTTTTCCACTAGAAGGTACCCATCGTATGCTATCTGCCTGACGAATGTGCAAGAATTTTTCTTGTCTTTTACACAGCTTTCGTAATCACATATTATTTTATTGAATATGTTTAATATGCGAAACTATAAGTTATGGAAAACTCAATGTCATATTTATTTAGATTAATAAAAAGATAAAAATTAGATGCATCATCGGCACCATTTTGTTAGTAATATCATTATACAGTCTATTGTATTTTTTAGTATACTGGGGAATTAAAAAAAAATTCTTAAAAGTATCATCATGTTTTCGTAAACTGACATATAGTGTTAAATTATTATATTAAATCTCAGTTCATTACAGCAGAAATCGTAAATAGCTGCATTATGTATAGCTCTTGCTACATTGAGTTAATCTGCGTCGATCCACATAATCGAGAAGCAAGTCGATGCTAGACATTTTGACTCCCAGTGCAATCTCTGTGGGATCTTAATTCTATTGCCAGATGTTCTATAAATCTAAAATATTTTACATGTCTAAATTCAGTTGCTCTGTGCTTCTCTACATTCTAAAACTTTTACCGTCAAATAAATTTTTGTTGCCAAGTGCCAAATTTTTAGAATTTCGCCATTCCTATATTTACTTGTTCGATGCCTCTTTAAATTCTAAGAATTTTTCATCAGTTAAAATCTGCCTCCCGGCCAGACGTGTTTTTCGATGCCACATATGGCACTGAAAAAGGTTGCAAAATCGAAATTTTATAAGCAAACTTCCTATTTTTCATCAAATAAATTTTATTGATTATAAGTGCTATGGAAGCATTAAAACATTTGTGTAATAAATACACAAATACTTCAGAAACAATTTTTTTTCTCTACTGAAGAAAGGCCTGTCTCTGACTACCTGCGAAATTGATTAAGTTTTATCCAAAATCTATGTGAAAGAGTTTCTTTTTGGCCTAATATTAAATTTTACATTGGCATGTTCCTATCCCTATTTGATGTTGACAAGATTTATTCAAAAATTACCGTTCTTATTTTTTATTTTAAAACAAACAATTTAAATGGAAATCCTCAGCTTGCTTTTATTTACTTAAATAATAACATTTGATAATGTGAATTGAGATCTCTGCCTAAAGGGAGGAATGCCTCCGTCGATGGCTTTCTAAGAGATACTTGTTCACATCCACATTATGCACAGGGAAAACCACAAAAATTCCACTTTAAAAGTAGTGGCCCACTAGCGGCCGAGCCGTTAAAGCCGCTGAATACTGGTAGTTTGGTCCGGGGTTCGAGTCCCGCCGAACGGGCTGGCTGCATGGGCGTTTTCGTGGTTTTCCTTATGTGTAACGTGGATACGAGCGAGTTTCGCTTAAAAAGTCCTCCACGGGGTATCTCTCCCTTTCCGTGTAGTACCTAAGGGCGGAGCACGTTATAGGAAAAAAAAAGGGTAAAAGTATCTAATATTCTACATCTATATTTTTAAGAGATTTTCCTAACAATGAATTTTAGAAATTTAATACAAGTGCTATATTTAATTATGAATCAAAACAATGTTCTTTTGTGGTTTACATAAGGTAACTCTTTCTGTCAAAAATAATCACATGAAAATGCACCGAATTTCACTACCTTGTAAATTAGTTCGGAAACTGAGAGGTGTCTGTGACATCTCGTCCGTATGTAGACAATTTTTAATAAGGTTGTTATGACTGAAATTTATTTCAAAATATTCTGTATCTCATAACTTCTATCAACCAATAAATGAGATAAAGGTAAACTTCCCTTTCGTAAATATGAAACAAGATAAACGAAATAAATTTGTGGTAAAATGAAATACAAACAATATGTCGAAATGACTGACACTGAGTATGTGTTTGTTATTTTAATGGTTTAAAGCTCTAGCATGAATCAAAAGCAGAAAATTAGTTCAACTACAGTTTCTCGCTAGTTCGTAAGATTATATTACTGAGATATACATATAAAAACAAATAACGTTCTATAAAATGAATCACTAGAAGGGGCGCCAAATTGGCTATACGAATTCGAAAATTACTTTAATTATGTTTTTAAATTTGTCTGTAATTACTAGGCAAAATAGACTTCGTCAAACTTAAATTAATAAAACAAAAAAATTGTTAGAAAAACCTGGAAATTAATGCAATGTGCATTTCGATGTTATTTCTTATTTATCAAAAAAGAATGTTTTAATGCTTTCATTTGAAAATTATAAATAATTGGCTACATTAATTTTCTGAATTTATAAAACTATGATAAAAAATACTTTAAGAATTATGATACAATTTATGCTATAAGAATTATGATGTTTTGATTTAATACAGTTACTTTTGCTCAATACAAATGTAGCTAATACAAATATAGCTAGCTCATGGCACCCTTCCTTTATTACGTCATAGGTGTTGTTACCCCTAACTTTCGTGATCTTATAATGTCAGAAATACTTTGCTCCTTATTTCAGGTGTGGTCCGAATTGAGTCCTTTTGATTGCCACTAAATCACCAACTTTGTACAGCTGCGCTTGTCTTCTTTTGGCATTATATGTCTTTTTATTTTCCTGTTGGACTTGGAAAATTTGTCTCTTGGCTTGCTTTCGTAATTCTTCTCTTTGGGACTCGAATTGAGATTGAAACTCACTTTCTATCAGTTCTTTGAGCTGATCGGTGCCCTTACTGTTCATTTTGGTACCGAATTTGGAGTAATTCGAACGGAGTGGTGTTAATGGCTCCT
>KK113148.1:0-13683 GCA_000611955.2 Stegodyphus mimosarum
TACTCGTCAGTAAATGGAAACATTTCGAGCGATCCACTTTCCACTCTGTTCTTCCATATAAGATTTTTTTTAACAAAGGCCTCAAGTTTATTTTTTAACATAAACATATTAACGCAGACTCCCTACATTGATAAAATCATATCATTGATTTTATCAAAAATATCTGCCAAATAGCATAGCTTGAGAAGCCATAAATTATCGTGAAAATAATCGGCCAAATTAGAATTTTGCTCTGTTAGAAATATAAGAACTTCATCTTTTAAAGTTAATAATCGTTTCAAACTTCGACCTCTTGATAGCCACCTAACTTCAGCATGTAGCAATAAACTTGTATAATCCGAATCCATATCAATGCACAAATTTTTAAACAATCGACTATTAAGTGCTCGACTTTTAATAAAGTTAATGATTTTGACTGCATCAAAAAACACAGTGTTTAATTCTGGTGCAATTTTTTTAACAACAAGTGCCTCTCGGTGAATCATACAATGTGTAAATGTAATATGATCATTTCCAGCTTTAACAAATGCTGTAAAACCAAGATCTTGTCCGGTCATTGCTGCAGCACCGTCCGTGCACACACCAACACAATTTTTCCAATTTAATCCTTCTTTTTCAAAAAACTCATTTACTTTTTTATATATATCTTTTCCACGAGTATGACCTTCCAGAGGACGACAAAACAGTATATCTTCATGAATGCTTCCCTCATAAATATATCTTACAAAAAGTAACAACTGTGCCATTTTTGAAATGTCTGTCGACTCGTCCAGTTGTATTGCAAACTTTGAGCTGTCTTTAAGCCTCATAAGAAGCTGTTGAAATTGATCATTGCTAATGTCTGAAATTCTTTTGGACACAGTGTCATTTGATAATGGAATTTTACTAATTTCAGCAGCATACTGTTTTCCATGAACAATTTCAGACATTCTTATAGCTGCAGGTAGTAAAAGTTGCTCTCCAATAGTAAAAGGCTTTTTCGTTTTTGCTATCAAATACGAAACTTCATACGATGCCAATAGATATTTATCATTCAAAGTAACATACTTCTCCAAAGTGTCCTTTTCTTTATTTGATGTTTGCAAAAGACGCTCAAAATATTCTATTGGCTTTTTTGATAACGTTGCATGTTTAGTATTCAAATGTCGTTGCAGTTTTGACGGTTTCATGCTTTCTGCAGCCAAAACTTCTTTGCAAATTAAGCACACTGGTAGTTCTTCATTGTTGTGAGAAGAGCATGTGAAGCCATACTGCAAATATGATTCGTCATATTTTCTTTTTTTTGTTTTGCTAGAAGTCGGATTTGAAGCACTGCAACTTGGTTGTGACGGCGTGGCAGACTTATTAGTTGGAATTTTAATTAGCCATTTATCCATGATGGTTAAATAATAATAAATAATTAAACAAAATGTAGTTGAACTTTAACGTAATAATTAAAAACACCAACTGAAAATTACACAGTAAATACACACATGTCACTACGAAGACAAAGCTGAGTCCAAACTGAAGTACAAACAGAAAAATAACTACACTCGAATCTTTACCAGTGCAATGACAACAAATTACGATCAGATCAACCCCGACGCATGGCGTGTTCAAAGTGTGCAGCGCACAAAGGCACCGTATCACAAAGACGCCGAAAAAGAAGCTTTCATTTAATTTTTTTTATTATTCTTTTATAAAAATAATATGCCGATTCGCCTAGCCTAGCTTGATTATGCTTCCGTATTGTATGTGTAAGCTGTAAGGCGACGCGGCGTCTGGGTACTTAAGTTATCTTGCAAACACTGACGCCGGCGGCCAGACATCAATGTCGAACGTTCAGTTGAAAATCGAGGAGCGCGTTGTATTTATTATTTTAAATGCTACTTCCATATTTTCATTTATAGGCCCTACATAACAGTTTTGCATTGCCACTTTTTTCAAAAAATAGTTATAATAAAACTACAATAGTATTTTGTATGATTTTTATTTGTATTTATATTTGTACGTAGTGTGTATACTAATTTTAAAATTTTATTTATAATGATTGAAAAGTATCAGATCTTTGCGACCCACTTTCAGTAGTCTCGCGACCCCCCTGGGGGTCGCGACCCACAGTTTAAGAAGCCCTGTTATAAAACAATCAAGAACTGATGTACATGCAACAGAGTGACATTACTATAAAACAAATAAACTGGAATGAAGGAAAACACCTATTTTAAGGCAAATAATATATATTAAACATTTGATTTATATTTAATAACTGCAAAACTGTGGATTCAAAACATATACTGATGTATCAATGAATTTATCAATGACAACTCTGGAAAAAAAGCATTTTATTCCATATTATAACAAAGGTTAATTCTTCCTTTATTCAAAACAATACATTCACATGAATTTCTGTGTTTTCTTCTAACATTCAATCTTAAACAAACTAAAAATTATTTTTGCTAATTAGCTATTTAAAAAAATTCAGATAAGTATTATACTTGCTTGTTTTTAAAGGCTATTTACAATATACAATGTTACTCTAATCCAGAATAAAAGCGGCCTAAAAAGTCTTTAGGTTTAGGTTCCACTGTGTCCTTGAAATATGCCATAACATGACACTTTTGTTTCCATACTTGGACTGTTTCTGTTAATTCCATGCGACCCTAAAAATAAAATTCAATGAATAATAAATTTTAATCCAAAATTTAGAAATACTAAGATTTCAGCAATATGGTTTAATAATACTGTAATATATATACATAAATGCTAATTAAAAAATATCTGCCAAAAATGCAGGAGAAAAGACTGAATAAGCAAATTTTTAAATGAAATACGTGTTCATCAATGGCACATTGAGCTGATAGAGAGCACTGCTAATCAGTAAGTAAAAATACCCCTGCTGGTGTGAACTGTCAATTCCCATGTGAAATTTGAGTGGTGTGCACTGCTACAATAATGCAGAGCTAATTAACATGCCTTTTATCTTTGGGGCTGTACCTAAAACAGAGCAGCTCCTCAAAAAAGATACTTAAGAATTGTTCTCTATATACTAATATATATGTGTGTGTAATATAATGATCCCACATGATTTTAGGAAATTCTAGACACAATTTTTTCACTTGAAACATAATTTTTGTTTTATAAAACAGCAAATAAATTTCACAAAATGTTGGCAGTTCATGGCAGAGGGCAACAAAATATGCAACAGGAAAAAATACATAAAAACAAGTAACCATCATAAAAATTTGGACTTCCAAAACCTGAATGTTTGTCAAACAATTAGAAGAACAAAGAATGATGATATTACTGTGATATATATAAAATGGGTATGTTTCTCTATTTTTTCAATAGTAGTAAATAGTTTTGCTTTATAATTTGGGACTATTAAGTTTAGGGCATGAGTGCTATTGGATAAACAGTTTCACTTTCATTTTGCTATTATGATAAGCACGCTATGTTCCCATCGATGACTAACAGAGGAAATTACTTACTTGGAAATGATATACTCTACCATTCTCTACTATCATAACCTCTCTCTTCTTTTTAAGGAAAGACTAGACACTAAGTTTTGGTAGATGTCTGCAAAAATGTTAGCAGTTATACAGCATTTGGGGATGCCTTGATCAGGCTCTCAACTAATGCTCTAATTCATTCCAGAGATGTTCAAATGAGTAAAGATCAAAATTCTGAGCCAGCCAATTCATTTGCTCACTGATATTTCTTCAAACCACTTGTTTGAATGAGTTTGAATGAGTAAATTGTTGAAAATTATAAAAAGGTGCAAAATTACTTCTATAGGATGAATAGTAAATATTGCAGCATATATTTCATTATTCAGGATTCAAGGCACAAAACAAGTGGATCAAGAAAAAAAAAAAAGACCCATATCCTAATATATCTTTTATAACAAATTTTACAACATACTCTGGTAATACATACATAATACAACATACTCTAGTAAGTTATGCTTGCATGGCAATCACCAGATGCATTTCCATCAAAATACCACAACAAGTAATATGATTCATGATGTTCTTCCATTGTTCTACAGTCCACAAGTAACAAACATGCTTTGCATCACAATAATTAGTGGTGAGTATCCAGTTTAGTAATCAATGGTTTATGTGCTGCAGTTCAACCATGAAACTGAAATGCAAACACCAGTTTACAGTTGGTAAAATTTCTAAATTTAGTACACATACTAGTATCACTAACAGATGCTAAAAATCTTGTGATCATGTTTAAAAAAAAAAAAAAAATCTTGCTGGCTTAACTTTACCAAATGGTGGGGATATTGAAGCTCATCCACACTGAAGACATTGCTCACATGGTACCTGGAATTTGTCAAAGAATCTCATAGATGGAATGACCAAATCCACGAACATCAACAGCCATTCTCCTTTCAGTTTCACTCAACTCTCGCTGTATTTCATTTAAATTGTGACAATTAGTAAGCGCATTTCCATCGCGCACTTGCAGTCTTTTTAAAGGCTCATGACATATATTATTTATCCTATTTTCCTTTTTATGGGTCTCTAATCATTAATAGCAATAAAGTTCATAAGCATTCACTTGCATTATATAAGAATTATATGATTTTCATTAATTTTAGAATGATACCTTCACAAAGAGTAATTATAAACATATAACAGTTTTTAAGAAGCTATAAAGAAATAACCAACTAAAAACATAAAAATTTTAGACATTATAAAAAATCAACATAAAAAACAACATTTAATTTTTAATTTCAATATAATTTCAATTTAAAAAAATGTGATAAATACTCAAAAAAAAATAATGTAACATAAGCACCAAATCTTTTACCAATCACATTCAGGCTAATATCATTAAATTTAACAGCAAAACAATTTAGCAAGAAAAATTGAGAACCTTACAGACATCTCCTGATTCTTAAACTGAAATTTTTATTTCCAAACACTTGTCCTAATGAACATAATCTGAAAGCTCACTCACTATATTGCAGTAAATACATGAAATTCTGCTAAAAAACAATTTAAGCCATGTAACACCTCATGGGCTCACCATTACATGTTTCAGTGCTATGATTGTTACTCTGATATATGAAGGACGTTATTCCTTCTACACAAAGATAAATTTTTACATTCCCATTTAATAAATTGGTGCAAATGGCCCATGTGCATTTGTCTTTATGACTGCATCTCTCATGACTGGACAGTATGCAGAATTTGAGAAAAAAACTAATGAGACTAAAGTCAGATGCTCCTGCTAGTATAGAATCCATGAATGTAGGCACTGAAAAATTTGCTCTCTAAGATGGCCACTTCAGCAGAAGACCAAAATTATTTAAAATCATGAGCAGACATTTTAGACGCATGGGGATTTCACTGTATGCCTATACCTTGAGTAACAGTAATAGCTGTAAATATACATAAATAAGGGTAAAAATTATTGAAATTTGAAGTCAGAATTTTCATAAAAACACATTTAGACTTTTCAGGATTGAATACCCAAACTGAATATTAATTAACATAAGAATAAATTTCAAAACTCTTCCAATATAATACAGCATACACCTACATATTTTAATTTTTCTTATTCAGGTCAATTTTCATAACTATTCTATTAGATTAAAAAGTGCTCTGGCAGTGATCATTTTTATAGTTTTTCAAACCGTAAGTACGGAAAGATTACATGATGAATTTTTATTCTTTCCATTTGTATAAAATTGACTAAATATTCATAAGAAAATGAGATACTTTATAATAATGTATATTACCCCTCCTAGTTTCAGCATTTGGCAAAATAGCCCTTTTTGAGCATAGCCTCCTCCCTCTCGCTTGAGTTTCAGCATTTGTCAGAATTGTCATTACTACTCAATCTATGTATGCAAGTACCACACATATGAGTACACACAGATTTACATTATTTATTATATTAGTTACAACTATTTCATGGCTGTATAAGGTAAACATCAGCCATAGAATTTTCTTTTTCTTCATAAAATTCTGTTTCTTGTGAAAAGCATCTTATTCGCATAATTATGAACTCAGTACTATGTATGAACCATAAAAGCACTCAAACAAATGTATTTCAAAAATCTGTTGGTGGCTTTTTTGTGGGTAGGAATTAATCAGAAAATACCAAAAATGAAATTATTATAATAATCATGCATTTTCATACTTTAAGGACACACTAGCAAATGAAATAATTATACAGCTAATATCCATAAACAGTTTATCAAAAAAAATTTTTCATTTATCAAAAAGAACAATTAAAATTCTATGAAAGTAAGGCACAATTCCTCAGAAGCAACACATGTTTTCATCATCTGCAAATTAAAGAGTTAATAGGGTGCTACTTGGCAACAAATGTAAATATTAGTGTGAAAATCTAATTAGAAAAAAGAGTAGTAATTGTAACTACAAACAGTACAAAGTTGAAGACATAAAAGTAACATTTCTATCACTTAAAATTTTCTTGGGACCTGAATTTGAAATTTTTGTCAAATTTCAAAAATCTTGTACTGTTTCTGCCTGATAATACTAAGGTGACAAAAAATTTAACATTGACAGTACATCAATATGAGCTTTTTCAAGTAACTTAGTATGAAGAGGTACTAGAATTACAATTTTGTACAAACCTTATTTCTTTAGTTGACACATCGTTAATTTTCTTATACTTAAAGGTTATAGACATTGTCTAAATTTTGATTACCTTTAATTTCTTCTAATGATTCTAAAGACCTTCTTTGTACACATAAATGTCAGTTAAAAAATAACAAAACAAAAAAAAAAAGAAAAAAAAAAACCAATACAATTACCTTAGTTCTAAGACTTTACTACTCATATTTGAAGTTGTTAATATCAATGTCATAGGTCTTACATGACCTCTTTGGCTATGAAACATAAATATGTTTTAGGTCTAGTGCATCACCATTCACATTTGCCAGAAGCCACTCCATTATGTTCTTTATCATCAAAAGCTACATGCAATGCTCTATTAGAAATATTTATAAGAACTGATATTCTGAAAAATATAGCAAGTGATCAATGGACCAACTTTATTTTTCAACTGGCAAGAGAATTTATGAAGCATCTTGGATGTCATACAAAATTTTCATTTCCAGGTATCCAGCTGGTAATGGTCTTGTAGAAAGAGTTTTCAAAAATGCTTTGCATCATATCATCTATATGGCTCCATTTAATTGGGATAAATATCTACCATATTTGCTTTTTGCTTACAAACAGATTTCCAATTCTGCTAGAGGGTTAATTCTAGAGGTTCCAATTCTGCTAGAGGGATTCTCCTTTAAGGCTAATGCATAGTCAAAAGGTATGCAGCCCTTTAAATGCTCTCGAATACAGGTGAAATGGTGAGACACCAGTACTTTTAAATGTAAAGGAATCAGTTGTTGACTATTTACAGAAAATGAAAATAAACTTAGAATGAGGAGGTGAATAAGCATCCTTGACAGCATCTGAGAAACAGACAGCTTAATTACTTTAATGAGTTATTTCTAAATAATTTAAAGTAGGAGATAAAGCTTATTTGCTCGTTCCTGACTCATCAATAAACTTTATGCAGGATGAACTGGTCAAGGAGAGATCATAAAGTACTATTCACTTCTTCATATAAAGGCAAATTGTCAGATGGGAAAATAAGACATGTTGGTATGAATAAAATCAGAAAGTATATAGCTAGAGTAAATGCAATGAGAGTTACCTTCGAAAATGAGGAAGACATTGGATAGATTCATCAGAGATAAAGTTTTATCACAAGATATAAAAAGTGTTCTCCAGAAATTGAAACTTGAACATTCAATGAGCAGTCAACAGCAGCAAATTTGACAACTCATAAGAAAGCACCAATCATTATTTACAGGTAACGTGAAAGCTCCAGAAGTAGGCTGTCGCAAAATAAAGTTAAAACCCAATGGGAAAGGAAAAAAACCATGCATTTGCTGAATTGCTGAAACTTTAAAAGTTGAAGAAAAAATTGAGCTATTAGAACCTGATTTAACAGAAGAAAGCAGTGCTGAAATTCTATATCCTATAGTTTGTGTAAACAAAAAAGATGCAGGAATTTGAGGTGTGTTGATTATCATACATTAAATGCTGTAACAATTACTGATGATTTTCCAATGCAAAGTAAATCAGAATTTAAACGTTCAGTAGGGTAAGCTAATATAATATCAACACTGGATTTATAACGGGGATATAGGGCTATTCCCATGGATCCTGAAAATGACAATTAGACTTCATTTAAAATCAACAGCAGTACAGATTTAAAGATGAGTTTTGGTCTGCAAAATGCTGCAACATTTCAAAGGGAAGACAATTAAAGCATTCTATGAATACAGAGATTTTGTCAGACCATATATTGACAACATAGCAATTTTTTCAAAAGACTAGAATCTCATGTGATTCATTTAGATATGAACTTACTAAATTGGTAGAAATTTGCTTTACAGTCAATATGAACATATGTGATTTTGCTAAACCACAAATTAAATATGTAGGTCACCTGAGAAACAACAAGCAAATTCTGAGAAAATAAAAGCAATTTCCAGATTATCAAAACCAAAGACAAAGAAGCAGCTAGAAAGTTTATTAAATAATAATTATAGAGACTATATTCCAAATTATTTTGAATTAGTATATTCACTTACTGAACTTAAAAGGAAGAAGTTACTTAATTAAATACCATGGAAAGGAGAACATGACATAGTTTAGGAAGAACTTAAGGATGCTTTGATTAAAGCTCCATCATTATATACACCATTTTAAGGGAAACCCTTCATTATACATATTGATGCTTCTCAAATAGGAGTTGCAGCATGTTTATCTCAAAAATTGAATACACACATTTATCCCATAACATGTGCAAACCAAAAGTTAACTTGAGCTCAGCATTGTGATATACTATTGAGATAGAATCATATGCTATTGTTGTGAAGTGAAGTGAAGTGAAATACCGACTGGGCGTGGCATTGCCAATCATGACATCAGCCTGCGTGCTGAACTTCAGATAGAAACTGACTTCTGTAGGAGAAGGACTGCTGTAATGAAAATAAACGTTTGTCTAGAAAGTTACTGCGTCTTTTATTCACAAATGCACCTAGCCTCGGGTAGAGGCAGCCCGCAACAGAATTAAATAATTATCTTTATGTGTGTTTTTCGTAACAGCTATTGTATGATGTTAAATAACTTTATGAAGTGAATTTTCGAATCCAAAGTATGCACTAACAATAACACATTACCTAACTTAATGAATTATATACCACAATCATCTAGACTACAGCATTGGGCTTTTGCCTTATAAAAAATACAATACAGACATGAAACACTGTCCATGAGTCAAAATGGGCCTTATTCAGACTGATAGAAGAATGAATATCCTTTTTCTTACATGGACATAAAGCACTTTAGATACTTGATAATATGGACAATTTATAGTCTTTAGTGATTTAGATTGATTAGTTAATTTTCATTAAAGCTTACATGCTGCAAGATATTTTACTTTGCTAAGCAGTATTCGTAATGTTACAGATATTAAGTTATAGTAATTAAATTGTTTAGGAGTTATTAAAAATTTTTTTTGAAATTTTCATTTAAGAATATTTACTTATAAGAGTTAACTATTTTGTTATGCAAATGTTGTAATTAAAAAAAAACTTTTTATTTATTTATTTATTTTGTTTTATATTTAATAAACACATATCAGATTAGTACATATAATGAATGTTAGATTGTGAGCACCAGGCCTTTTCTTATCGGAATGTGTTTGGACATTCTACCTAACCACAATCTTAAGAGGAAGGTACTACACCTTCCTCTTAAGATTGTGGTCCTAATAAATTTTAATCCTAAAAGTAAGTAGCACCATCTGTCTAAGTGGAGAAAAGTATTAGTTGAAAACTGACCTTCGGCTGCCGAATGTTCATTAAAGCAAATTGTATAACCAGCAATTTTGTTCCTGTTAATATAGTTTCTTTACCCCTCTGTAAAGTATAAATAAATTATTGTGTTATAAATAAACAATAAGATAAATCTGCATGTTATTAACTGTGTACAAGACACAACACAGGCCATAACTGGATGTAACACAGTACTTCCTTTACTTTATACAAGGAAGTAAAAAACCAAGCACTTCAGGAAAATTCAGGACTGATGTTCATTCTTTCTACTTATTTGCATCCACATCATTGCACAGCTATTCATGTATTGAAATAATCAGTTACAACATAAGAGTAATTTGCTGTACAATTGCTGACACATGATTAAATTATAAGTATCCATTACTTTACTATAAACAAAGAAACGACTAACGAATTATTAAAAATTTACTTCTGATATATAAATGCTCAAAATTGATAACAAACATATCCAATGGAAATAAAAACCAACCAGCAGCAAATAATAACAAAAATATTAACACATTAACAACCAAATCAATCAATTTAAGGATAATATCTCACATGAAAATATTTAAAAAAAATACCTTGGCTACTAACATATCAATCACTCGGATGTCAGTTACATCTTTATGCTTCAAAAACTCTTCTTTTATCCTCTCTCTTCCCATCTTCAGGGTAATAGGCAAATTATGTACTTGAACTAAAACACAGCAAAATACATAATTAATTTTTGATAAATTTTTAATACAAAAAATCATTACTACTCTCTAAGATACATGAAAGAGGCATTCAACATTCAAATGAAAAGTTTTATTAATTGTAGAAGCTGTAATGTATCAAATATTCAAAAATAATTTTCCTCAATAAGCAACCTATTTTCTTTATATATGTATTAAATTACTTAGTTTTCTATGAGAAAACTATCAGAAAATAAGTTTTCCTCATATTTCTCATCATAAGAAAATGAAGTTTATGAAATACTACTAAAACAATCTTTGGTACTCTTCTGTTATGGGGATCGGATTCAGAAATGTACGTATGTATGCATGAATGAATGCATTTTGTATCCATATATATATATATATATGTATGTATATGTATGCATGTATGTATGAGTGTGTAAATACAGACAGTGCAAATACACACTCATACATAAATTTCTGAATCAGTCCCAATAACTGAAACTTTCAATATTTTTTTTGAGTAATTAAAATTTTGATTTATTAACAATCACAATTTTTTTTTTTTTTTTTTCATTTAGCTTCTTACATTTGTCCAAGATATATTTCTAGGGAGTTAATCACAGAATTAATTTAGTCTGCAAGATAATAATTTGCTTAAAGGTAGTAATTTAATCACTACCTTAAAGCAAATTATTATCTTGCAGACTTTTTCAAAAAACCTGTATTGCCTACTTTATTTTTCTTCTACTAAATAGTCTCCCTCCCTCCCTATAAATTTTACAAATGATTGGTTTTCAATATCAGTCAAAATTTAACCTTACACTGATAACGGTTGTTCAACAGTAAGCTTCAGCTTCTAAACGAAGGAAGGCCTGTACTAAATTCCCTTAAAGTGCAAATATCTTTTCTATAAAACCAATATTAATCTAAAACAATGTCGCCTAGTTTTAAAATTCAAATTAGCATACTTTTTTTACACTTATTATTAATATCCTACATTCAGAATTATCTAATTTCAAATCAGCCCAGTAAAACATCATAATTTTGAGTTCATGATAATATAATTGGGCAAGATAACTATATTTTAAAACAAACTTTGAAGTCATCATGACGATCTTAATTTAATTTCAAATCCAAAACATGCTTTTCATATATTTGCTAGGAAATATTACAATTTCACAATACGTGTAAACGATTTCGGACTTAACAATACATAATTCCCTTTAAGAAACCCTTGTGTATTATAGCTGACTGGCTTTTTGATTGAAACAAAGTGAAAAATTACAATTTCCTTTTTATAGCACTTACATAAGCATTTGGACTAAAATTAATAGGATCACCCTGAATAATAATAAATAAGTATGTTAAATTGTGCTTACTTTTCTTTCCTTGTTAAAATTTCTGACTTTTATATGAACCAGCAAAGTATTCAAGGCTTTTAAATCAGAGTTTTTGTGACCTTTAAATGTGTAAATATTGGCTAGTGCTTGAAATGATCAAGTATCTCAATCTCTGATTTAAATGTTATTTAACATAACTAGTAAATGTAGGATAAAAAATATGAAACATAAAGAACCTTTCAAAATTATTAAATTTAGTTACACAAGTTATGCAAACTATAATTACAATAATTAAAAACTATCAGTCGAAATCATACCAAAAAGATAAAAACTATAGTACTTAAAGAGCTGAAATGGCAATCCAATGAAAGATCTGAAAAATTTTCATACAGATGCTATACTTATTTGACAGAACAGTAAGATTCTGCTCACTCACTTATCTATCTGATTCCAAATGATCAGCACAGAGAAAGTATGTTAGAGTAACTCACATCTGATTTTGGACACTTGTGTTGTTCTGCTTTATTTGCAAATAAGTTATTTAATATTAGAAACAACTTTTTTTTTCACATACACTATTAGTCATTTATTTTAAAAGTGCTTGTTTTGAAAAAAAAAATATTCAATATGTTTTGGTACAATAATAATTTATTCAAAAAGTTCTGAAAATGAAACTGTATAAGTATTTCGTAACTTTGAAAAAGCAGTTTATATTAATAAAAATAAGAAAACAATTGGACGCTCAATATTTTGTTAGATAACTGTTAATAATATTACGCTTTTCATGGTCTTTGGCATGCATTCAACTAATTTTTTCATATTCAGATTGTTCCATTACTATGCAACAATTGTTTTAGCACTTTCCAAAGAAGTATAATCTTTCCTTAATTTTTCCCCAAATCACTCCATTCATGTTTCATAGGATTTCTGGCTGTATATGAAGAAGTTTTGACAACTTAAAGACAGTTCTATAATAACCACGCTATATGTTTGGGATTATTATCCTGATAGAACTTGTATATATTTTGCATTCTAAGTTTTCATTAAGAATATTTATACTAATCTATGTTACTTTTGATACACACTAAATTTCTTATTCCAAAGGCACCAAAATAACCCCAAACCATTATGCCTCTAACTCAAAGTGTAACATCAAGCAACAAATTCAATTCAATCAAGCAATAAATCTTCAAATTAAATTTTTGGTTCTTCTTCCCAACCACCTTGGCACAGTTTGGCGAGTTTTACAGAAGAAAAAACAATAATTGATCTTATTGCAAAAACTTATATGTTACATAAATACATATTTTACATTTCAATTATATATTTATTTCAAAAGACAATTAGTAAACCTAATTACAAATGGTTTTTTGTTGTGGTGGAAATTTCATAGCCATCGTTTTGAGAAAGAATTTGAAGCATTGTTCTTTTAATGAATTTGTGGCAAAATAATGTATTCTTGCTGAAATTCCACCTCTCTTTCTTCTATTCTATGAAAATCCTACAAGCACAAATCTTAAAATCGAGTTTAAGACAAAAAACTGTTGGAACCTTTAATACAACAAAAAGAATGCATACAAAAATGATGATGTTGGAAACTGAGTATTTGTTATGCACATGGTTGTCTGAATAATTGTTATGCAGGTAGTTATCAGAGTTTGGTCTATTCTGAAGCTTTGGTGATTTCCACTGAGGTGGTTGCAATAACATGCAAGAACCCAATTCTTAATTCAGATTTTGCCACACATTAATTTGTTTATCAGACACAAATATGTTAAATCCTAGC
>KK113148.1:13716-32052 GCA_000611955.2 Stegodyphus mimosarum
ATTCCTGCATATATAAAATTGTCCTGATATAATAAAACTACAATATATTATGTGAGTGCCAGGCGTATTTTCTTTGTTGATGAAGTTTTCTTTGTTCCTTCTCATTGATTGCCTACTGTATCCATACCATCTAAATGACTCTTCTAAAAGTTTTAGGGTTAAATTTTATCGTAAATTGTTTTTCTGAGTCTGCTGAACATTTTATAGTACTAATTTTCTGATTACATTTGATTTTTCATAAAATAAATCTGAGATTCCCTTAATGTTCGACTGGAATGTAGTATAGACTTCAGTATATTTTCAACAACTCAATACCATTTTCCTTATTCCATTACATAAAAAAATAGTTAAATGCTTTACATGAAGGATTTTTTGCATACATCAAAAATCTTTTCATCTTTTAAACTATGAATTATCGAATTTCTAACAGAACTGAGTCATTTATCTGTAGCGTCTTTCCTCGCTTATCTCAGATATAGAATTGTTAATATAGTTTGCCAAACAAGTAAAAATTTCTGCATGCAGATGATAACTCTTGTAAGGTATTTTCATTTAAAACAAAAAATCACAGCAAGAAATATTGTCTACCAAAATCTTTCAACAAAAGTTTGAAGTATTCGAATTATTATGTGAGTTAGTGATTAACACTTTTTGAAATTTTCTATTTCTATTTACTTATATTATTGCAAAAAACTTTACAACAAGCTAGGCTCAAAATATAGAAAATATAATTTATTAGCAAAAAATTTGAAATCGATGTTTCAATATTTTATATCTACGGAAATAAATTTCCAAAATACAAGTGTCCAAAAGCATATGTGAATCGCTGTAATCACACATCAGATAATTACTGAAGTAACTGTCAATTTCTAAGTAGTTGATTAAGAAATTAAGCACGATTACAAAATTATATTTTAAAATAAGAGAGATTTCAGTGCGTTATTAAATTAAGATTATTTATTCAAATTAAGAACTCAATAAAATAGAACTTTCACACATATTAAAAATGAGTCACTATTCGGAGAAAAATTACCAACGCACTGATATATAGAAGTTGTCTTTGCCAAGACTTATATAAACGCAAAACGTTTCTTTTAGCATCGTCTCTAGTTGCGGAAATTATTGGTCGTGCTTGTTTTGTAGCAGTTCTTGCAACACTTGATGCCATCTTTGTTTACAAGGTAACTTTGAATGTCGTTACGTTTAGATGTTCTCTTTCTGTTCGTTTGAAGCACGGAGTATAATGAAGGAGGTGAAACTCGTATTACCGCTTTTCCCAAAAACGGTCCACTTTTTGTCGCATAATTTATAGAGGGCGCTGCGATCACCAGTAGTTTGTTTTGTCGTAGTATATTACATAGGTAGTAATACCGAAAATATTGCTTTGATATCAATTTCCATTATCAGTAAATCGTATAGTGCAACCTGTTTCGTCCCTGGATGCAACAGTGGTTATAGAACTGATAGGCTGAAGAATAAAAGCTTGGGAATCAAGAATCCAAGTAGATTAAGAGCTCCCATGGTGAGCAACATTTATATCATGCCTGATCACAGTCTGCCGAGTTTATATAACTTTACAGAACGTCTGGATTGTTAGTAAATAAGAGGATATTTACTGTATGGTTTGAAAAAAAGCGATAAATTGAAAATTAGTTAAATATCGCACATAACTTATGTGCATCTGCATTTCGTGCATGAAAGCATGCAGTCGTGAGATTTTAAAGTTAAATCAATTTCTGAAATTATACAAGAATGATAGAATATTTGCCTTTTGATTTCATTTAAAAAAAGAAGATAAACTCATCGCCCCCCTTGTTTTCCGTTTGAAGTATGTTTTTATAATAAATGGAAATGAAGACTATGCTGCTTAAAGTTAACTTACTTGCATGGTTGAGTGAAAACATAACAGCAGAGAAGTGTAATGAAAAACTGGATTTTCCGTGAGATAAATTCAGCATATTAAATAAGTTATGAATATTATGGAATCATGCCACCTAATCACATAAATGAATGGCTATTAAAAATTAAGATTTAAATCTTGGTACAGTGCAGGGTGAGAACCATTATGCATAAGGATTTTAAATTTGAATTTGTAGAACTATTCAAGTGTTACATGCTGCAATTAAATTTTAATGTGCCATTACAATTTTGATAGTTAAATTTTTAATTTTCATCAAAGTAACGTAAAAAAAATTATATGCAACAAGTACATTTTTATTTTGTACGTAACTGAATTCTGTAATTTTTACATACTTGTTGAAATATATTTTACACGATACTCTGCTGCAAGAAAAATGGGGACATGCAATTGCTCACATTGCTTATCCATCAGAATATTTACAATGGCACTGTTCATCTGTCAACAGGTTATTCTCGTAATATTCTGCATTTTGGAAGAAATTTATCATTACATTTTGATACGTTTAATCCAAGGCCATTCAGTTGGATATATCATATTATTTGTCTGAGCTTTTAACACAACTAAAACTAAGATACCTATGAGATGTTGGAATAAAGCAAATAAAACAGAGTGCTCGTCAAACGAAAAATGCCAAATTAAGATCATTCATTGTTAATGATATAGTGTATGTCAACTTAAGGTTACATTCAAGCATAGGTTTCTGAAACTTTTTGTGTTATTTCTTCTAAAGCAAGTGATGTAAATTATGTTATTTGTGCACTTGACAATGATTTTTTGTCAGCCACTTAGTATTCACATGAGTTACCTTCGTTTGGCTCCTAAAAGATTCTCCCACTCATCAAGTTATACATCAATATAATCTTAGAAATAGACAGCACACTTAATTCTTTTTTTTTCACTCATCTTTATGTACTATCATAAAACATTATTACAAGTTCTACAAAATGTTTAATTAATATTGTTATGCCTCTTTTGTTGATTTCTCAATTGTGTGAGCAGATTTTTAGAGTTTAAGACTTGATCACCCATATCAATATCATTTCTAGATTCAATGACATGCTTAAAACCTAACATATACAAGTGCAAGTACCTAACATATACAAGTGCATAAACGTTTTTGATTTCAAAAGTGATTATAGTGATTTTCATGTGATTATAGTGGTTTGTAATGTTTCTTCATCCTGTATGTGATTTATCTAATTAAGCGCAACTGGGGATGTAAAAAATTGTATTTTGCTTTATCATAGAAATACTTCATTTACAATTCTCTACTGTGTACTTACCATACGGTGGTATATTAGAAAATTTTACGTACCATATTTATATCGTTCACTTATGTATTTTGCATAAAAAGTTGCTTACATGAAGACTGAGAGTTTATATGAATGTATTTTTCATATTGAATTATGGAATATTTAAATAAGTGGTTCTACATTCTAATATTAAAAATTTTGTTTTTATCTATATGGCATGGTTTGGTGATACCTAAATGATAAATCTTTCTATTTAAAATGTAATTTGTAATCTATGTAATATGTATTTTAGACTGTTAGCTCCATAGTGATTGTCTGCAAACTGAGAGAAATATTACGATTGGTTGTTCTCACTGTGGAATATTTTCATTGCATTTCCTGTCTTCTGCATTGTCTGTACTTTTAATTTTATTATATCAAGAATCAAGAAATTCCACGTTTTTATTAAATTATCATGATTACTACCACTTCTAAATTCATTCTGTTCCTTAATTTTTTGACGGAAAATTTACATCCTTCTTAAGTGTTTTTACCTTTTTTCTCATGCGAAGACATTATCTTTTTAAAGGTTTCTGTTTTGGCTTTCTAAATTTTTATCCTATTAGATGAACGGCTATTTTGATGATGATAAATTTTTAACCTTTGATGATATGGAGATAAAGGCTTCGTGCGTAAATGCTCCATAAATTAAACTTCCGTGATATTTTCATTAGTTGAGATGCTTAACTGTACTAATTTATAAATAGCAGCAATTTGTGAATCTCTTGGCCTTTTTGCACTTTTCATTATATTTTTGCTTCGCTCTGGATTTTTGCTGCTTGTGCTCTTCTTGTTACAAATATGCCGTAGTTGGTTTTTCTTCATCTTCTTTTGCAGTTAGCGGAGCAAGTGATATTATATTATGGTATTACTACTGGAAATGTGTTATGTACCAAAAAAAAAATTGATGATGGCTGCCGTTATTTTCCAAATGCGAGAGACAGCTCGTATACTTTTCCTTGAGTATGTTTGACTTTTTGCCCCCACTTACCGTATGAGAGATGTTGAATGCTGTTAACAAAGGCTGTGAAACTACACTAGGTGCAGAGGAATACAAATGTTTTAGGTGCCAGGAGGGATTCTACAGTGGCGGACTTCATGCAATCAATATGGAGCAAAGTCTGGTGAAAACTGATAAATAAACATTCTTTGAAAATGTATCCAAGACTCTCTCTTTTCCTTTTATTGAACAGCTCACCATGACATGGCGAAGACCATAATCCTACCTTGGATAAGCCGCTACACTACTTAAATATTCTCTTAATACCACATACACACCATGATAATTAACCCCACAAAGTTTCAATTAAAATTGAATTATAATTTTAAGCTGTAAACTGTTTGTAAATATTACTGAACAGAATTTCCAATTCAGACCTTAAATCTTGTTAATTAAAATTTTCATTTTATGCATTTCATATTTTACATGTTATGCAATATTTAACAATATATTAATATACACAGATACTATATCCAACTTTCAAATATATGTAATACTAACTTCCATTCATTAGTGTAATTTAAAAAAAAAAAAAACATATTGTTCAACAGTATGCCCTTAGTGAAACTTCAGGATATGCCCAAATACTGCACATTTTACTGCACAATAATATGCTAACTAAAGATCTTGAAGAAATATTATTTAAATGTCTGTTGTTTTCAGCTTGCTTATTTGAATCTTGAAAAATTGAAAATATTGCCGCTTTAAAATGATATTTTTAAATACCGCATTTATATTTACTGCAAGCCATATGAGCTAGAAATAAATGCACAGCTATGTCTTGAATAACGAAGAAACACTAATTTATAATGAAATAATTTCATAGCAAAGTTTTTCCTATTTTTTAATTTACCATTTTGAGCAAGTCATTTTAAATATAAGATTTTGTAGTTTATATATAATTTCTGAAATATTTTTTTAATGCACAGCTATGTCTTGAATAACGAAGAAACACTAATTTATAATGAAATAATTTCATAGCAAAGTTTTTCCTATTTTTTAATTTACCATTTTGAGCAAGTCATTTTAAATATAAGATTTTGTAGTTTATATATAATTTCTGAAATATTTTTTAAATGCACAGCTATGTCTTGAATAACGAAGAAACACTAATTTATAATGAAATAATTTCATAGCAAAGTTTTTCCTATTTTTTAATTTACCATTTTGAGCAAGTCATTTTAAATATAAGATTTTGTAGTTTATATATAATTTCTGAAATATTTTTTAAATGCACAGCTATGTCTTGAATAACGAAGAAACACTAATTTATAATGAAATAATTTCATAGCAAAGTTTTTCCTATTTTTTAATTTACCATTTTGAGCAAGTCATTTTAAATATAAGATTTTGTAGTTTATATATAATTTCTTAAATATTTTTTTTTCTTACGGTTAGCAGCCTTAGTTAATTAGCTCAAATTAACTAAGTTAGCTTACGGTTAGCAGCTAATAGTTGATTAGCTCAAAATTACTTTAGGTATAATATTGAAATTTACAGATCAGGTCACAATTTCTTTTATGTTTAAAGAAAAATTCTTTCACTTTTTGAATTTTTAATGGTAAATATTGAAGATGTTAGACTATGATCTGATGTTTTCAATTTACCTTTGTTTTACTTACATTGGTCTCCTTGTTTGATAATCTGACATAGCCTACATGTGTAGCCTACATTCAATTACTTCACTGATATATTGTTTGATTGGTTTCTATTCTACATAGTCAAATTTGTATCAATGCCTGATGTAAAACAAAATAAGAATAATGCATAAACAAATTAAATCTTTCTTTTTTTGATCGTCAACTTAGATTTAAGAAATGTCTTCTTTATAGGACACAATTTTTTTAATAAACTGAGAGAATGAATATATCCCAAAGGTTCAACAGTGTTAAGTTTTTGTATCTAAAATTAATATGTACAATAGTGGTGAGGTGAGGAATTATGAAAATTTTAAGAAAAAGCTCTCAATTTATCCTACGAAAACAAAATTCTAAAGTAAGATGAAATGTGTTATTTTTATCAAAAACAGAAAATACTGAGAACTATACATGAATGAGAAAACATTTTGAAATAAAAAAGAAATTGTTAAAAGTTTAAAAAAAAAAATTTTAATTTATTAGATAAGATAAACTCTTCAGGATGTTGGATCATGAAAACTAGGTCTTTTAAAAATTCTAAATGCAGGAGTTTGTTTTAAAAGTCTTTATGTACTATCATTTGACAAAAAATTCTTACATAAAGCTAAAGAGTTCTTAAAAGCTTTCAAATTGCATGCTGCGATCATGATCCAAGCACATGGTTGATTATTAATTTTTCAATATATATAGCTTTACTAATATAATTTAATTCTTGCTGATTTGGAGTAAAATGAATGATTTATTTCATTAATGTTTCCTATTTAATCTTCTAATTGTAATATTGAATAAAAACAATGAGCTGGGGACTGCCAAATTAAATGTAAAAAAGAAACGTTTAATTGTAACTTCCAGTTTTCTTCCCAACACTTCAATTCAATTCAGAGCAAATTGTAATTAAATTTTTTAAATAATAGTTTTCCATATGATTTCAAACTATTATATAATTATATAGATATTCAGCAGCAGTGCTTTCTAAGCCACAAACAAAAAGAAGAAAGGGTTTAGTTTGGTTTATTTAACTACACCAAAGAATGGATCTGAAAAAGCACCAAAGAACCTGAAAATTGAACACAAATTTAACAAAGGAGTCACTCCAGCCTCCTACAGCTCACCCCTGTGTGTAACAATATAAAACAATACTGCTAAGATTGTTTCAGGATTATTTATATAATTACTGTTACATTTTTATTGAATTTTCGTGATTTAATTGAACTTGTGTCTTTCGCTGCGAGTCCTTAATCGTTGAAAAAGAGATATTAGATTGAAAATAAAAAAGTAAATAATTACTGCAAGAGAAAATGAACTTAAGTTTTACATAGGTAATGATATTTTTAAATACCGCATCAGGTATTTTGATATTAAACTGGTAGTTTTGCAACAAATGTAATTAGACTCTATTGATAAATAATCAGTTCAATAAATGAAAAAAAAAATAAAGCTTCTGTTCCAGTAAAAGATAACGCATGCAACACATTTTTTCCAAAAAAGCTACATTTACCAATTTGAAACTTTACAGCGAGAAAACATCATCTCATTATAACGGTGCTAAAATTTTTCTAAACATAAGAAATTCATCTTTTAGGCTATTGAATGGGATAGAATGATTTACTTTGATTACTTTCGAGGAAAAAAAAATTGTGGGTAATGAAAGTAATATATAATTTAACCATGGCCAACAGCTCAATGTCTGCATACGTATCTTTGGAAGGAAAAGAGTTTGGCACATGTATTTTTAAAATACAAAAGATCAGGATTATTTTTTTAGTTAAAATACTGCATTTATTGATTAGAAGTTAGTTCAAGCAAGACAAATTAAAGATAGATTGAATTAGTTTGAATATATTTTTTAGTCTTTATATTTTATTATGAATAATGTAAAGAGAGTTCAGAATACTTAACTGAATTCTATTTTAAAATCTTGTCAAATCAATTTGAAACATAATTCAGTTGTTCTCAAATAACAAAAGATATTGAAATTTTTAACAAAAAATGATAAAAATATCATAATCAAAATTGACGTCTGATTCACAAAAAAGAATAAATCAATATCACATTTTTAACAAATGTCATTATGAGTTATTCTTTTAAAATGACAAAATTTACTCTGAAGCAAAAAATTCTATTGGCTTTATTAAAATTCCGTCACAGTTTATATTAAGTTGGTATCTAAGCATTTTAAAAAATGGGAGACGGGAAGAACCTATTCTAATTAAATTTAACATACATACAGTAAATATTATTACTAGTAATATGATTATTTTTCTAAAGGGGGGCTGTAAAATATCTTCAAATTAGTCATTCATAAAAAGTAAGCCTTACAGCATGAAATCTGTAAATTAATTTTATAATAGTAAAAAGCTTTCAAATTGCATGCTGCATTTTTTGGCATTCTTTATTTGAGGAATAAAATACAATCATTAGTGAATAGAATATTATCCGACGAACTTAAAAATGTGTACTTAAGTAACAACTTCTTATCGAAAGTCTCTTAGGCAATAGCCCTATGCCTGTCTAATGCAGAAAATTATTTTTCGAACGTTGATAATAAAGCAATCCATCGCATAAAATCATAAACATTTCTTCGTAATTACGAAGTTTAGCCGATTGGCGGCTCAATAAATGTTTACATTTGAAATGGCACAGATGCCACAGCAGCGCCATCTAGTGAATCGCGACATTTTTGGACCCGTTTTTCTACTAGGCAGTTTCACCTCCTTCATTATACTCCGTGGTTTGAAGATATAAAAAGAGAGTGTAGTACGATTTGCTGTACTGAGTGTTTGACAAAAATTCTGTTTTTTTCTGCAACAGTTTTCCTGGATTTATATCACAGATGCTGACTAAGGCAGCCCATAAAAAGCAAATTTTAGATTATCTGAAAACGGATATACATTTCTGCGAAAATCTGCTAGAAATTTTCAGAAGAATGAAGAAAACTCCGAAAATTTTAGGTCCTGAAGATTCCAGCCACGAAAGTAAAGAAATTCACCAGACACATCCAGGAACCTATCTTGAGCTGAACTAACTACTGAAGATTTTAACAGCAGATTGCCAACAAGCGCGGTCTTTCTCGATATTGCAAATGTAACGCCACTTAAGGGCCATTCACACTAGGGTTTATCAAAGTCGGGTTTCCTCAAATAGGTGGAATTCTCCCCTGAGGAAAATTTTATAATTTTAGTGAGGAATGCGCTCAGCCTTTTATTTAGCTATTTATTTAGTTTAAATTTATGGAGATAAAAAGCTATAAATATTCAAGTTTTGGTTTTTAGCAACATTTCTACACATTTTGTAGTTTAATTTATATAAATACATTAAAAAGAAATATAAATATAAATTTTAATTGATTGTGGAGACGGTAGTTTGAGATGATTTATTAATCGCTGTCTCTGGGCTTTTGGTGTTCACCGGAGGCTTGCTCGTGACGAAATCTATGGCTCGAACTACAAATGTGATGCGAAAGACCTTGGGGACAGAGCTTGAGAAGGCTTCATGGGAGAAAAATACTCTTCCTCGTCACAAAAGAGCTCTTCGGTGAGAAATTTAAGTAATTCAAATCTTTCGAAATTGTGAGCGTTGGCTAGCTCCACGGGCCGTCATAGGAGAGGGGATGATCTTCTCTCAACGATGAAAAGGATGAATGAGGCAAAAAAAAGTTGAAAACCACTGCTCTAAACTGACAGAATCGGTTCTGTGTTTCGACTGGCTTCGACATACATGTAATTGAGAATTTTCAACTAATGAATAACTACATTTTCGACACCGTAGAGCAGGATCGGCTGTATCAGATGTCTTCCTTAGTTCGGATAAACTCGAATGTGAACGGCTCTTTATAACATCAAAAATACAGTACGTATATTAAACTAGTGTGAGTCGCAAAAGTTGATTTTAAATGAAATGAACATATTTTGAAAAACATAAACAAAACGCACGAATTTCGAAAAAAAACAATTCTTTGTTAAAGGTGACAGAGGGATCGGTAAAGTTTAGTATACAGTGAGAAAGGAGATCAATGATTCGCATGGAGCATATAGCCCTTTTTTTTTAATAGTGATTGGTTGCCGTAAAACTTTCAGTTTTATTTTTAAATATTTTTTGAAGAGATTCCTTTTATAACACTCGTTTCATCAGTTATTTAACACTAAGCAGTTTGCGAAATTCAAAATCGCATAACGACTATAATTATGAATCAGACTGCAGCAATTTTCTTTCCCCTTCCTATTGACCTAAGAAAAAGATCTGATCTTCATATGTCATCGTCTGAGAAAGAAGCCTCCCTTAAGCGCTCAGAGGATGAAAATAATACTCATTTGTCAATTCGGAGGAAAAAGAGGCAATCTTCGACTGCAACAGCGTTTCCCAAACTAAGAAAAACACTGGTATTCCCAAAAAAGAAGTGTTCCGAAAAAATTGTGTAACTCAGTTTAGAGAGCAAAAAAGCATTCCATGCTTTTATGAATTTAACATAACTGAGACAAATTTTTAAAAAAATTTAAAAAGAAGCAATGATTTAAATCGTGCACGTAACAAGTTTAGTAATGTAGCATAATATCAGATGGCTTAGGTTACCAATACAATGAAGCAGAATGCATTTCTGGTAGTGTTTCTGTTCTATTGACATCAATAAATTATGGCGTCAAATGAAAGTTGGGCAGCTGTGATACCAAGCAAAAGGTGGACTGTGCGAAAATGTAAGAGGACACAGACTTTCAAAATCCGTAGCCAGTTGAGTGTTTCAATGGTTTTCTGTCGGTAAGATTTTAACTGAAGTCTGCTATAATCATTTAAACACTTGTGTAGTAATGGGTTTTCTCAAATCTAATCTTGGTGGTTCAGTGATTCATAAAGCTTTATACATTTTACATAATTTTTAATGAACTATATACAGAACGTATTCTTAGGCCGCCGCCTTCAACAGAAGCAAAAGTTTTTCTTTCTCTACATTAACATGGGCAACAGCGCCCTCTAGCGTTTTTCTACCTTCAAATTATTCAGCGCAGCTCTAACACTGCCGGATAGAGTTTCGAAGTCTGACCTCTGGTTTTTGGGCAAAATTTGAAGGATATCAGCTGCGTCTGCTCTCAGCGAAGCGGCGAGGTGGCAGACCTTAGTTTCGGAGTCCCTCCATTTGCATTTTAAAATACAGAGAAATGAGTCTTGTACACTTACCAGGAAGTCTCTCCATCCTACTGCTTGCCCAAGCGAGAGAGAATGGGTTTGGCGCGCTGCCAAGAAAATGGAACAAGCCAAGGGGGAGAAAGGAAGGTCTGGAGGGACGGAAAAATACACTTGCTTGGAATTTCCTTCAGTAATCTCAGAGTGTTCTTAGCTTTTCCCTTTTGAGCTTGTTTAAATTTAGTTCTTTTCCTCTCAAGATCGTTGTATAAGTCACAATTAATTATTGTCTAATACTTTTGTGTTTTTTGTTTGATATTTTTGCTCATGGATTTATTCCAAACGCAAATTTAATTTATAAAGCTAATTGTAGCACAGGAGATTACCACGGGCAAATGAATTCGAATATATTTGAGAGATGGGCAACAGAAAAATTGATTCCGAATTTACCAAACGATTCAATTGTTGTAATAGACAGTGCAACTGAACAAGCCCCCAAATTCATCTCATAATAAGCAGAGTATAATGGATTGGCTTACTTCAAACAATATTGTGTACTTACCTAATATGCGAAAGATCGAACTATTGAAAATTGTTAAAGAACATTTGCTACCGAAAAAACATATAAATTTGATGTAATGTTAGAAGAACATGGATTCACAGCACTGAGACTGCCACCATATCACTGTGACATAAATGCTATAGAGTATGTTTGGGTAAATATCAAACATTTTATTAGTGCACAAAACATAACGGCAGATATAAACATGGAAAAACTCTTAAAGCTTACTGAACACGCTATAGAAAATGTTACAATTGAAAAATGGAAGAACTATTGTGCACACGTAGAAAGCTTGGAAAACGCTTACTGGGAAAAAGATGGTATACTTGAAGAAATGTGCGACACTTTAGTTATTTCCTTGGACGATGATGACGATTCGACAGAGAACGAAGGTTAAATTTCCAACTGAAATATTTTTATTATTGTTTTTGCATAATTGCTTAATGAAACCTAAAGTAAGAAATTCTTTAATTTTGTACTATTTTAAAGACTTCAATGCAAATAATTAATTTTTTATGTAAATAATTAGTGTAATTAATTTTTCAGACATGTTTACAGCAATTACTTTAGCTTACAATCGTTAAAATAAATTCTAAAAGTTTATTATAGATGTGTTTTTTATTCTGTGTGTGTGTATGTTATTCTTGTGATAATTTTAAACTGATTTTTGTTCAGTAATTTTCCATTTTATGGATCTCCCTTTTATATGTTGTTTGTTTTTATTTATTCTTGTCGGCATTTAAGCAAGAGACTCTTTGTATTGCACAACAGAACTCATTCGCAGCTACCCATCTTCCCTATTTTCACTCCGAGAAACAAATCGGAGCGATCAGCAAATCACGTGACCAGTCTTTTTCGGCTGGCAAAGCAGTACGTAGATAGCTCTAGAGATAGTCGAGACGGTATAGGTACGAATTTAAAGGATTAAGAGTTGCGTTCAATTATCATTATGGATTTATCTAAGCTGTCAAATTCCTTGCTGACAGCAGCAGAAAATCTGTCATCGATTTGTTGTTCGACAGCAGAAACATACACTTCAGTTTCTCAAGCTTTATTTTTAACTGTGTCTATTCTATCTTTTGTTGTCTCAAACTTGTTCTCTGTTATAATGATACACGGTAATTTCCAATAATTTTCGTTTTCATTTCCCCTTCCGTCCCCCCATCTTCCGTCTTTTCTTTGAATTTTTAATCTCTCTTTTAAATGCAGCAAAAGTTGTCAACAGTTGTCTTAGTTGCTTATCCGTCCCCCTTGTCACGAGCAGTCAAGCCTGCTCCTGACACCAAAAATTGTTACTTGCGTACGGATTCGTAATGGCTGGAACGCACTGAGAACCAATGAGAGTATAACAAAAATTATTTTCTCAAAAGAAACACTTTACAGTTCTGGGACTTTTCACAAAATATCCGTATAGCTCTTTTCAGCATTACAAAGTGCATCAATAGTTACTACTTCAAACTAGTAAGAACGTTAAACATGACGCAATGCAAAGCGCATTTGAACAGCAAAGCTTCCACGGAGATATACTCCGAACTCAACTCTTAACTAAAAAACTGACAACCGGTGCTCTCTCCGGTTTTATATAGTTTTCTCCCGGCCACCAAGATATTTCCAGTACTTCAGATTTCTCGAAATTGCTGAGAGGCATATTCAGTTGCAGTTACATAAAATCGAATATAGTTACAGTTACGCAGTGATAGGACCGGTTATAATTACTCAGGAGTCAAACCAAAATGTGGCCAAATGTCCCTAATGATCTGCAAGTTTGGAGACCTTTGGCTATTTCTCGCCAAATTTGGCGACAAAACTTAGTCGCGAAAACCATTATATTATTTTACTTTAAATAAAAGCAATAAATATAAGTAACTATAAAACTAGTAGCAATAGTAACTGATAATATTATTCCAACATATAATATAAAATATTCACAATATTCGAAAATTTTATCCAAAATTACATATGTCAGCTTTCACATATTCCACAATATCCTGTATCATTGATAAGTAAAATAACCATGAAAGCGGTGAAAAGCTTCATGTCATCAGAAAGAAAATGACTCTGTCCCATTACCAGACTGAGAAATATGACATAAAATTAATATTGCTTTAATTTTGTCAAAATTACATATGTCAGCTTTCACATATTCCACAATATCACGTATCATTGATAAGTAAAATAACCATGAAAGCGGTGAAAAGCTTCATGTCATCAGAAAGAAAATGACACTGTCCCATTACCAGACTGAGAAATATGACATAAAATTAATATTGCTTTAATTTTGTCAAAATATATTCTTGGAACAGCCAGTTTATTTTATTCAATTCTATTGAATAATTCTAGCAAAAGCATCGAAACAAGAAATTATTTGTGTTTCACACAAACTCGAATAACTTTTTTCTTCGAATATGCGAAAGCTCCTTAATGTTAATTTCATTTCTTTAAAATTTTCAATTATACGTTTCATATTGTCAAAACTGTAACTATTGTATAATATTTTTGTATGTAACAATTGTATAATATTTTTCAAAGTGTAAAGTACAAAATACGAGAGTAAAATTAGCATGAGTTTAAACAGGATGATTTCCAGGCACATTTTTCTTGATTCATGTTTTTTGCTACAAATTCTCATTTATCTCTAAGACTTCAAAGAATGAACACTTGAAAAGAAATTGGATGATTATGAATAGCCTAAGGAGTGGAAAAGAAAGGTGGCAGTCTACTTCATCTGCGCCTGGGTAACCAACAGGTTTCTCCGGATCAGGCACACAAAGGCAGAAGAACATATAGATGGCTTAGGTCCTAAAAATGTTGCGATGTATCTCTTGATCTGAAAATAACATTAGAACAAGTCTAAGAATTTTTACTTTGCGAAAAGCGTACGATTGCGTTTATTGTTATGGGCCATTGACATCTTATGAGACCTCGGGGTTCGACGCAGTGCACAGTGAAGCTACTGGCTAGGATATGTACCTAGGCAGTCTTGGCCACGGGGGTATAAAAATGGTTTGCCTGGCGGTTCCCAATGATCTGTGATTAAGGGTTTATCCCAACCTTTTAGGGGTCTGGTGGCGTAAGTCCCCTAAATAGGGTATGAGTAGCGAAATAGCGCCTGGGCCATTGAGCGTCCAGTCCTCGTTGTCCTCCGTATCCTGTGTAAAGCCTGAAGGGAGGGACTGCCCGCGTAGTGCTGGTAGGCAGCACTATGGGCGACCAGACAAAACTCTAAGCATTCAGCCCCACCCCGCCGTGGTCTCTGTTCGCTGGAGCGAAGGCCTTAGTAGACCAGTTCAACGGTGGGTTCAGAGATAATTTTTTATGTCGATGTACCTGGGGATGTATGCCCCGGATCTTCGATATGAGTGTATATGACCATCTCCAAGGTGGCTTTTGACTGGATTTCCCACCCCGTGCCTAATATCGGGCGTTTTCAGCTGGGTCCCAGTCCGTTGTATGACATTTAGTTGTCGAGTCGCTTAATTAAACAATTAGTTAATTATAGGCGACAGCACGACTTTGCACAATTTCGATCCCATTTTGAAGGTAAAATTTTGAGGGTCCAAAGGTTTCCATCTCTTACCACCAAGACACTTGAGAGGATTTTCGATTCGCCGAATATTTTCATTGCAGCAATACACAACATCTAAATATCCTCAATTTTTAAACTTGGACCCAAGGAAACAGTGGTCATCAATTTTGCTGATTAAGGCGGCATCCTAAAGATGTGCTCAGAATCACGAAAACAAAGTTTTCGTTCTACATTATTGTCTTCGGTGTCATCAGCAGTGACGACATATTGTGCCGACATATATCTTTGAAGGGTGTCTGAAAAAGAACCAAAATGTGTACCAAACGGAAGACTGTGTGACTGCGGTTGCTCGGCTTATCAATAATGATAAGCCGAGCAACCGCAGTCAAGTCCTGACTTAAAGAAGCTGTAGTAGGAAGACCATACGTTTTCCAGCACATACATTAAAGAAACAAGTGAGTAACTTTATAAGAAAAGTAACTCATGGGTAACTTTTTCGGCAAAGTTACTCCTGATGTATGGTCTCCGATTCACTTGACTACACTCATTTTGCTAGTATGTATAAGACATAATAATAAAAGGGAGCTGAAAATGAAAATCTGTCAGGCATGCTATTGAACAATTCTAGATTTAATTCCTGAGGTTGTAAAACGAATTAGTTCTCATTTCCGAGATCGTCTGGAGACCATGATTGATGCTGAAGGTGGCTTCATTGAGTAAAGTTATAAGGTTACTATTATTTTGCTTTAACGACCTATTCATTATTTCAGCCTTCTCCTTTCTGTTTCTTTACCAGAAATGTAATTGAGTTAGAGAGTACTTAATCTGATGTAACACAGAGTTGCATTAGGTACCACTTTGCATTAGGTTTGGCAGATCTGATAAGTTTACCTTATTGTTGCCGACATTTAAATTGTTATACCGGTTAGAGATTTCTAAGCCAACTTAGATTTAAATTTAATTGTGTAATCTTTATTACTATTCTAAGTTTTAAAATTGAATTTGACTTTTTTTTAGTTACTTTGGCACAAATGGTGGCTGATTTTTGTCAAGCACAAGAGGTGCGTTTATGTTTAAAGTGTGTTTAACAAAAATGTTATTTTTTTCCAGGACTCTGAGTTACTTTTCGACACACCAATAATTCCTTTAAGTATACATTAGCGTTTGGAACTAAAGTATGCTCCCAAAGCAAGCCAAACTATATAAGTGGTGATCGAACTAAAAGGTGGTGGTAGATAATTGGTCAACACCAAAATCTGATGATTGGGTCCCCTAATCCCAAGTCACCCTAAAGAACATGTGACAAGGAACAGTACATACATTAAGTAAACTATTATCTATAAAAAAGACAGTATATAAATTATTTTCTCCTTTCTTTTCGCATGCCTTCGTGGTGTAACTGGAAGCACTCTCGAAGCGTGTTTGGGAGGTCCGGAGACCGGGTCCCGGCGGGGCCACTGCAATTTTTCCCGTTCCTGCATCGATATAACCTAATGACTTTACAAGTTCCATTTATAAAACAATACTTTCTTTTAGTTTTGTGGTTATCAATAAAGCCTTAAGTATAGAATTTTTAGAGACGTTATTCTTTAATGCATTTTCCAAACCAGTTTCCAAGCAGTTCTGCTCTGTATATATTAATAAGTTGACGTTCAAATGTTTTACTCGTCGTCTTCTCAACCAGTTCTAAGTCATGTGTTATTATTCTATACAAGGCTATGGTTAATATTGTTTATAGTCTCATAAAATTCTATTCATTTAGTTTTCTTACTTTAATAAAATCCTACTCAGTGACTGTACGGTGCAGTAAATTTAACAGATCGCTTAGTATTTCCTTTAGATATAAACACAGTTAATAGCTTCTAAAATACGTTTCATCTTGAAAAAAAGAGCCCTGGCGAGCGGTACAGTCGCTGAACACTGGTAGTTTCGTCCGAGGTTCGAATCCTGCAAAAGGGCTGGCTGCATGGATGTTTTCGTGGTTTACCCGATGTGCAAGGTGTACAGGTTACACATGGGGAAAACCACGAAACAACGTATATACGTTGCATATACGTTGCCACTAGCAGTTTTCCTTAGAAACTTCTCCCCGAAGGCATACACCTCCCTTTAGGCAGATAACCCTCGAGGCTTTGCCGTCATTGCATAAACCAAATCAAACTAAAGAAGGAACATTAGCTATGTTTACATAACACAACGTCTGCCATTAAAAATTAAATCCATGACTAAAGAATATAAGAAGCTCGAAGAAAGTTACTTCTAAAGTAAAAGATTTAAATATTAACATTACGTACTTCTAATTCAGTACTATAGTATCAATAATGATAAGCCGAGCATGGTTTAAATTTTAGTTTTGAGCAATGGTAAGGTTAGCTTTACTGATTAAGACAAAACTCGCAAGCAATTCGCTTGCGGGAGAAAGATGCCTTCGTGGAGGATTTTTAAAGGAAACTGGCTTATATCCACATTACACGTGGGGAAGTCACGAAAGTCAACTATGCAGCCAGCCCGTTCGTTGGAATTCAATCTTAGGTCGATCTACAGTATTCAGCTACTTACCACTCGGCCGCTGGTAGGCCGGAGAAGAGCTCAGGAAATGTTACGAATTATTCGCAAGAAAAATTTATACGCTGGTATATCCAACGTGTATGATGAATAACCTTTGACCCGGAGGGTAAATTTGCATATAAATAATAAATTAGATGCATTATGACTGGATTCCATATCTAACATGAGCTGCCTAGACGGCGTAATGGTTAGGGGAGTCTGGCTGCAATACCGAAGGTCCAGGGTTCGAATCCCGGAGAAGGCATGGATGTAAAATTGTCTGTCCCTTCATAGGAGGTAACAGTAGTCGCTATTAGGTACCTCCACAATAAAATGACCACCACTTCTAGTCTTAGGAGTGGCCAATGCCGTTATAGGCAAGTGCTCGCCATTCGGGAAAAATAAAAATTCTAATATTATTATTGCATAGGAATACCTATTTAAAAAGCAGAATGGTTTACCATGTCTTCATTAAAAAAGTAGTATAGTACTTACCAGATTTATACTAAGAAATAGAGTAATATTTCAAAATCATTTATACGTTGAATTGTTGTTGTTATTACCAATCTCGCTTGTCTGCCAGAAGTCAGCACATGTCTACGATATTTATCGTGGCAAGGAGTTAAACGCGCTTGTTGTTGGCAAGAAACTTGAGGACCACATAGGTGACAGCCCAACTTAAGCTCTCTTCCGCCCCCCCCCCAATTTTGAGAGAGAGCGCCTGAGGGTATGGATC
>KK113148.1:40952-57069 GCA_000611955.2 Stegodyphus mimosarum
TATATATATATATATATATATATATGTATAGCTATTAAGCTATATATATAGCTATTAAGCTAAGAGAAGCAGCTGTTAGAGGTGTCACATTCATGTGGTCGCAATTACTTCGAGAGGTTCAAATACAATGATGGACTTTTATACAGAACTGGCCGAATTCAACATAAATTTATTTCGTAATAAAGCAAGCCTCGATAAGTATACCAACAACGTTCACACATTATCACAACGAAATACCAACAACGTTCACACATTATCATTATAAGTACGTTAAGCATCCCATAACTTTATGTAGATAGTTATGTATTTAAACAATGGACAAAGCACATGTTGCCAGCAGCAAGCGAAGTGGGAAAAAAGGGGTACGCATCAGCAAAAGCACAAGATATACAAAAAGTTTCTTTAATTTGATTGTATAAGAGCCTTGCGCATTGCATGATGGTTACATAAGAAAGTAATACACAGATTAATTTGGAGATAGGCAGTACAAAAAGTTATTATAAACAATTTCTAATTTTAGAATAGAAAGGGGTGAGAGCCAAATTAAAAGGGGGAATAAAAAGGATTATTGCGGAATAAAACTTAGGAGTTTCTTTTATATTTTAAACCACACACACACATATATGAGAGAATTACTTAAGGATTGTAAGAACCATGATCCCCTACCTATTTTCATAGTGTAGGGGATATGTCTTCTAAAGTAAGCACATCGTTCAGATTAATTGCGTTCTTAGCGAGAAACTTTAAAGATTATTTGCTTTTTAATAAGATTCTTTTGGTTTAAATGGACTAATATCTTTATTTTGATTGAGTATCAATTGTGAATTGTGATTTGAATCTAGCAAATAATTTGATGCTTACTTGGAAGTAAGATGAAACACTCTGAATTTGTTGTTAATTGATGGTAGATTGATTTATCCCCTTGATTAAGTCGATTAATCTGCTAACAATAACTGGTTTATCAATACTTTAAAAAGTTTTGATTTTTGCATTTTTGTTATTAAGTTTTTCCTTAACCGTTTTTAAAGCAAAAAGGACTAGAAAATTCTTTTTTTTTTTTAAATTCTTTTTAAAATTCTGAAAAATACCTTTTCGATGAAGATTTTAAATTGAATTTCTGTTCCTTGGAGATGGTATAGGAAAAGTTTTCTTATTACAATTTATTGTGAATTATTGATATATATATATATGTGTGTGTGTGTGTGTGTGTGTGCGTGAAAAGCTATTTTAAGAAAAGGTAAAAGTTGAGTTTAAATGCACGTTTACAGTTTATTTATTTTTTTTTTGAAGGTACCATTTTAAGAAACTAGAATAAAGTCGCACCCTAAGGTAATACAAGTAATCACTGGAGAATATGGGAAGCATTGAAAGTAACATAAAACTGAAAAATATAAAAAAGAAAAAGATATATTGATCTCCGATGTTCAAAGCTTCAAACAGAACTTATTAAGAGAAACGTATTTTGAAGCCTTGTACCAAGTTAATCAATGAGTTTCGAATATAGGTTTCGTTCCTCTGAGATATTTCAGATTCATGCACGTAAAATTCGAAAGATTTTCTCAATTTAGAGTCCATTGTTTAGAGACTCTCAAATGCTCAGATCTTTTCCGGATCCATATTCGCAACTCTTAAAAAGGAAAATTAAAACCGTATAAACACAAATACTCAAAAAAAAAAAAAAAAAAAAAAGATAAGGTGCAAAATTCAAAATGTTTTACATACAAAAACGCAAACTAATATGTAAAGCTGAATGAAGATATACAATCATATGCAATTAGGGTATTCCTTAAATAAAAACCAGCAGGTAAGGTCGAAATATAAAACTTAAAAAAAGAGGTTGTTCGAATGTGTGAAATGTTAGCTTTAATTCGAAAGGATATAGTAAATTGAAGTCTGTATTGAGAGAAACAGAGAAAAATATTTTTTTAAATCGAAACGATTCAATTAATTAGAGTCTGTAAGGAGAAAACGAAAGAAATTTGAGTACAAAGTGGCATAGATGTTCCTTTAAAAGTCAAAAGCAGACGTATAATGCGAAAATTTTTTTTAAGGTGGAAACAAATAAAATCCTTAAAGGAATAATTTTTATGATTTACCAAATCAATTTAAGAACTCAGCTAGAAAAACATTTTTAAGAACATAGTGGCAGAGATGCTCCAATAGTCAAAGGCAGATGTAGATGCTAAAAAATCTTTTAAAGCGGAAACAAATTAAATCCTCAAAGTAAAATCTCCTAAGATTAAACTAAATCAATTTAAGGAGTAAACATCTAGAAAAAGAGTGTAAAATGCTCGTAGGCTCATAAAATGTTAAGTAAAAAATAGAAAATAGCTAGTCCTTCCTCAAAGCATCTAATTTGCAGCTAAAGCAAACCAAAATTGAAAATCGTTTAAGAAAAGGTGAATGAAGCTATCTTACCCTCGGCGACTTCGGAAAAAAATGGCAGAGACTTGTGATCTGAAACTTTTCAATGCTGAGTAGGTTATGTCTCAGAGGGGTAAGGGCAAAGCTTTGAAGGTCACAAAAAAAGCGAATTCTTTCGCTGAAGGGGAGGGAGTAAAAATGGTGTATATATAATTACAACTAATAATGTATTTTTATTTTTATTTCCACTACATATGTTCTTTTATTAAAAGTATGTTTTGCCATTAAGATTTTATAATTTTTATTTAAATTTTAACAAAGCTAAATATTTTTATAATTTCAAATATTACAGTATCATTAAGTCATTTTTTTGGCTAAATTTCTTTTGTCTGTTTAAGTAATAATTATTTTTACTTTACATATGTATATGTCTTACATATAATATTTTTATTGTACATTAATTTTTTTTATTTGTATCTTTATTGATCATTATTTACACTTCAGAACTACATAAGGTTCTCAGAGACTCTTCTGGTCGAAAAAAAGCAGTAGCTCAAAGCCTTGATCGACTGTGCCAGATCAACAATTTTGTTTCGTATACATTTAGCCCTCCAAAGATGATAAAAGCATGCAATTATATAGTTGGTAAGTAATATCCCTATTTCAGTCTTTTTTACCTTTAATGTGCAGTATTATATACATGTTTGAACACGAGCTTTCTAAAATGCGCTCAAAAGCTTTTGCAGTGTCAATAAAAGCTAACTGTTATTGGAAGCGAGAACGCATTTCAATAACATTTAAGAATAGCATATTTAAGGAACGTACATTAAATAAATAAATTACATTAAGAAGTACATCTACATAACTGCAATATCTTTTAGGCAAGGACGTTACTCTTTGGGACGGGGAGGATAACGAAACAAAAGATGGAATCATCCAAACATGATGAAAATTACTCTTGAGCAATGTAAATATTAAATTAGAAGTTATATTAGTTTAAGAAACGTGAATGAATAAGAAGACTTACTATTGTGATTAAAGAATATAAGTCTATTCATCTGAGTAGGGTAGCAGTTAAAGCGAAATAGTCAGATTGTTGTAATTAGAGCCTGGCTACCACCTAAGCCAATAAGGCCCACGCTTAGGAGTGCATATTAAGCATCAAAAAGCTATCCATCCTATAGTCCCTCCTAATTCTGTGTTTCCCGCATATAAACAAGAAAAATGTGCATCGAGGACCCTTTAAAAGACATTGTATTTAAGACACCGTCAACTCGAAACAGTATGATTGAACATGTCTATACTTGTGAGCGCTGTCATATGCTCTCAAGACGGCAATATGATCAGTGCTGCTCCTACGATTTTCAGTAGTGATCTAATGATGGCCGGATTAAGGCAGTTAGAAGTCTAAACACTTAAAAAATTGTGATGCCCCCATATAATACATTTACAGTATAATACCCTTTTTCTCCCCCCCCCCCGTTAAAAAAACCGTTTCTTCCTCGGTCTTGGTTCAACTGCATAATCCATGGTAAAGTCAACAATGAGAATATTTTTGTGGTACTATCTTTCCATGAGTTCCAATAACTTTTTTGTGGTGCCCCTATCCTTTATGTCCTAAACTCGCGCTTTCTTTGCTTAATGGTTAATCCAGCTCTGGGTGAAATGTTCCGTGGTGATCCAGTTAGCATCGATCTATCAATGGATTAAATAACATTTGCCAAACCTTTGGTATTTAAACCAAACCGTCGCTTTGACCCATGTGCAGGGCGATAGAGTCGACTAATTCACCCGCATTTCACAGATCAATAATTCAATCTATCATTCAGTCTTGCTTATTGATCTGTAGTGTCTCCTAGTGTCACATCCTGGTATTCTTAAAGTAAGGTTTTGAGGAATCCGCTGTTAATTCGAATCAAAAAATATTTATGTTCATTCCAGCTGTTGAAAACCACTACAGAGGCTGTTCGAGTACTTTTTTGGTTGATTTTGCTTGTTAAAAGAAATTCGTCTGCTTAGAATTTTTTTTTCAACAACAGCTATATTTTTGAAAATATAAATTATCGTCTGCTACTTGATAGTTTTGTTTTCCTACAAAATGGCGCAAAATCTCTTGCCTCACTCCTGCTAGCCCCCCTTTTTTGGGTCTTTTTAGCTTCATTATTAAGCACCGTTTTCCTCGCACTTACGCTATATACAGTACAACAGCAGAATCACAAAATTTTAAAAGCAGCATAACAGCATAAATTTCGAATTCCAGATGCAGTTTTAGCATACATACTCTATTTTTTTCCCGTCTTTTCTCAATTTATCAAATCAGTGTTCAGTTTTCTTGGTAGCATGGCTTGCAAATTTTTTTTTCCTTTTCATTTTTAACGTTTTGTGTGTTAACTTTGTTTATTAAATATCACGTTCTCACTTACGCTGCATAAAATTCAGTTCTCAAAATCACGTACTATTTAAAAACAAAACAACAACACACAACAACAAAAACTGTAAGATTTCACATAAGTAGTCTGGCACGCTGAAGATGAAAATGTTTTATTTCGAACAGGGTTGCTACTGCTCGCTTTCAAATCGTTGAGTTTGTTAATAAAAAATTCATTAGAGTTTTACAAAATACAAAATAAATAAAAAATAATAATAATAATAATTAAAAAAAATTAAAACTTTCAGAATTTATTTTATTTACCAAAGGGGCGTAATCTTCATTTACACACACATTACTTTTGTTTCGAGAGCATTTGGGCTAAAAATATTTTTAAACAGCATATATTTAGAATTTCCGGTAGACAGTTTCGCGTGCTGGACAGAAAAATATTTTACTTTGTACAATGCCCACTGCTCGCTTTGCCAATGCGAGTACCACTGCTCGCTTTGAAATCGTTGAGTTTTTTAGTCAAAAATTCGCTAAAGTTTTAGAAAATATGAAATAGATAATAAAACTAATTCAAAAATTTGGGCTTTCAGGCGCCGGATTTATTCGGGGGGGGGGGAGAATTACGTTAATGGCTCTAGGTACCGTTGCATTTTCACATTGCGAGAAACATGCATACATTCATGCAGATTCTTCATTATTTAATTTCTTTAAATACAATACAGAGCTATATTTGGTGGCAATAATCTGAAAAGTTATTGATCGCTTTCAGTGATTTGATGCAAAATGCCATTTTGAAAATAATAGTCCTTCTGGGCTAAAATATTCAAAATTCGAGCTTCCAAGTGCACCTGCTTGAGCGGATTACTTTATTCAAAATTTCATGGCTAGGTACCGTCGTGTTTTCACAATGTGAGGGACATGCATATATACATGCAGATATTCCACTATTTATTTTTTAAATTAATACCGGGTGATTATATTGGTGGCAACATTTTGAAAAGCCATTTAAAAGACCTTTTAGATACGCCGTTTAGAAGTGCACTAACGCAAAATCCTATTGGAAACTAACAGTCACTTTTGGACTAAAAAAGAATTAGAGTGACCTTCGGAGAAGAGTTTGGCGACGCCATTTGGTTTCTATGAAGATGTAGAGAATGTAGGCGACTTTTTATTTCGCAAGTGGATGTAAATATTACGTGACGAATATTCTCCAAGTTTAGAAAATAATCTACATTAGTTTTTAAATATTAGTACTTTTCTGTTAATGAGTCGCCAGTTGGCAAATAGTAGACTCTTTATATCGCATCATAATCAACTGCACAAAGATAATATATATAAAGTTTAATATGCGTAATGCCGAAGCTGTGCGCGAGGCCGAATTTATGCAATTCTTTGATGTTTTATTTAGCGAAAATATCAGAACTGCACAAATCTGGCATGGCAGACATTAAACAATATATATATATATATATTACATATAAAATAGTTACTCTTTTCATCAAGCGCTACGTATCGTTAGAGTTCCCAACTATCCAGTCAGATTTCGTGCCAGTATTTGTAATTGGCGCAAAGTGGCTTCCCGTTAACAGAAAAATACCCATATTAAACTATAGTGCTTTAATGCTTAATTTGAAATTATATTTAGTATGCAGACTCTTTTTTTGGACAGAAAATAAGATTGTACATAATATACAATATTTGTAAATTTATAAGTATATGTAAGTCAACTGTACGTATATGTAAAACTTGAATATGAATTGAGTTTTCGTTTAACATATTTATGTATCTATTTATATACATGTAAACATTTAAATAGTTAGACAGAGGTTTTATATGTATATAAAATCTCTGTTAATCTATGTAGATGAGCATTTAATTTTCTTAGATAATTTTTAAGAATGGGGAGGAGAAAAAAAAAGAGATCACTTGTGTAAGTATAATGCATGCATCTGAATGTTTTTTATACTTTTCCACAGACACGTATAAGAAAGAGCTTACTGAGAATTTAATTGAATACTACAGAAAATTCAAAACTGCTGAAAATCTCCCACTGCAAGAAAAATTTTGTGATCATGTAATTAAAGCATGTGAAGGTGTAAGACGTCCTACGAAAGACAGTGAAGTAAGATTATTTCATCATTTCATTTTTAGAGTAATAAATAAATTTGACTGGAAATTTAATATATAGTTTATGGCTGAAAAATATAAAGATTTTAGGAAAGATCGGTTTCAGTAATTTATGGAAAAGCGTCAAAAATAGCACGAAAGACAACGTTAAAGGGGTATGAGAAGGCAAATATCCAATTTTTGCCCACCGTTCCTCACATATTACGTGACTTAACAGATAAAATGGCTATACACGTAGCGGAAAAGCTCCACCAGTGGCCGAGTGGTTAGGGCAGCTAGATATAGGGTGTTTATAAAGTCCCTTTACATTTTTGCTTAAAAAGGCTTTATTCTGAAATATAAGTTATTTACATGAAAATGCAACATAATAGAACACTAAATTAATACAATTCAATGCGGTCCCCGTGAGTAATTGCCACCATTCTACTACACTCCGGGACACCTTATGTAAAGTTATTGGTGTAATTTTAACTGCTGCAGAGATAATTCACTGTTTTGATTGTTCAATGCTGCCAGTTTTCACTTGGTACACTTTGGTCTTGACAAAACCCCATACGAAAACGTCTAGGGAAGTTAAATCTGCGGACTCCAAAGCCATTGAAAGCCCCGACCAATCTGCCTATCAAGAAAAGTTTCATTAAGATAATTACGTGCAATAATGGCAAATTTTGGAGGTGCCTCATCCTGTTGGTAGACAGCAGTGTCAATAATGCCATCTAATACTAGCTGTGGCTCAAGTCATTGTTGCAACATATCGAGATAAATTTCTCCAGTGCTGGTACTGAAAACATGAAAACATAGTTATTCCAATCCATACACTAACTTTAGGTGTGTCTCCCTGAGATTCGTATAACACGTTTGGTTGTTCATCAGCCCTCATTCGGCAATTATGCCTATTAACATGGCCTCTGAGATGGAATGTGGCTTCGTCGCTAAAGAGAATATTTTTCATTAAGTTCTCATTATCCACAGCTTCCAAAAAATCATAACACATTGCTTGCCGACATGCATAGTCCTCGGCTTCAAGCTTATGTACAGTTTAAATGTGGTAGGCATCCTTGTTTAAATGACAGCGTAGAGTTTTCCAAATAATAGTATGCGAAATACCGAGTTCTGGGCTGAGTCTTCGTGTAAATGTCAGGGGGCTACGTCTATTTGCTTCTTGTACACTTTGCTCAACTTGTGGTGTTATCGAAGGTCTCCCAACCCGATCTTCATCTTTAACATTACCAGGTCGCTTGAATTTGTTTACCAAGGTTTTAGTAGCTGCTCTTGTAGGGACTTATTTTCTGAATTGCGGTAAAGTCCTTCTGCACCTGTTGATACGTTAATCCACGTGTATGAGCACAAACAATGGCTATTCTTTCTTCTGTTGACAGCATTCTTTCAGATCGCTTCCAAAGAAATTGGAATTAAAACGTATTTCTCAAAAATGTATAGACTTTATAAACACCCAACACTAATATTTCGACTTACTTTGGGTTTGAGGCCAAACGAACAGGCTGGCTCAATGGTTAGTTTTCGTGGTTTTCCTCGTGTATAATGGTGAACACAAGCCAATTTCTCTTAGAAAGTTTTCCACGAAAGAATTCCTCCTCTTTGGCAGATAACTCTAGTAACGCATTCAAATAACCTAAGTTAACCAGAAGCGCATATTTTTTTTCCCTTTTTCTTTACAGCTATTAGTGTGGGCAGAAATTCAGCAACGCAAAACTTTTCAAACAATAAATTGAGGAATCTGAAATTAAAGTCACGCTCTTCTTGTTATTTTTTTTTTTTTTTTTGGAAAACAGCACAAACATGTTTGATTTACATTTTTCGAGTAAGCGAGATCACAACTCACATTAAAACACAGTCTTAATATTATCGCATTAAAACACAGTTAAAATACTTTTAACTAATAAAATAATTTAATTATTGAAGTGATTGAATTTAGTTGAATCAGTTATAATTTTAAGTATTGAGTTTTATAATGTATTCAACAGATAATTATTACGAATATTTAGAGCTTTATTATAATTAATTGGAAATATGTTTACTACCATCCCTTACAGAATTATTTGTCTTTCAATTTTATGATCAATAAAGTAAAAAAATTACCAATCTGTAGCTTTCAGACTAATCTCCTGCACCAAAGAGCCTTTCTTTCGTACGTACTGGGGAGAGGGTATCAAGTATAATTTATCCTTTAACGATGCTTATTATATGACTAGATTCGGTTTACGAAAGAGAGATAAATATTGCCACTGAAAAGTTAATATTAATTTACAATCTAACTGATTAAACAATATGCAATATTACTCTTGTTTTAATAAGAAGGTACTAGATTGGCAGTGTATCTCAACCAAAATCTTTCAACAGTAAATTAGAACATCTTTTCCCAATCATATCCATTTGCAGTGACGTAGCTGGACGGGGCTTGTCCGCCACGGGTGGCCATTTTTAGGAGCAGTACATTTTGGGTGAAATTTTATTTTGTAGGAATTAGTCATGTAGATCTTCGTAAAAAATAATGAGATTCTGAATTACATATGGAATTAAATTAAGGAGAAAAAAAAGTAGTGATTACTCAAAGTAGAGTATTAAATGCAATCAACATGAGATTTTAACAGCTATATATCCTTGTTATAACTTTTTTATTCCGTCAAAACTTTTGAAAATTACGAATACTCGTATCAACTAAATTATGATGACGATGACTTTGATAATGAATAATTCCTTGTTAAGAAAGAAATATTTCAAGAGTTTTATTTCCGTTATCGCTAGAGAAAAAGAACAGAAAGTGGAGAGAGATCCTTTTGAATTTTTACAGCTATTATAAAATAGAATCATCCCAAGTATGAAATTCCAGATATTATAATAATATTGCGAACTTTCTTAACAACTACTGTTAAGTGCTGCTGGTTGCAAGAAGTCTTCTAAATTATTTAGAAAGTTTATTAGAATTATAAATACTATTTATTTTGCGTTTAAGATGCATTTATTTAGGAACTAAAATCCTTTATTTTGTACTTAATTTGCTCATATCCGCTGTTAAGCGGTTTTTCACGTTTGGACCCTTGCAGCTTCTTTTTTTGAGTTCATTTTTCTAATTCATTATTGCTTTTTTTATTTTAATTATTAACGCTTTTCAATGAATTTTCCGTTCTGTTTGATTGACTTATGTAACTTTATCAGATTCTGATTAGTAATAAAATATCCGTCCTTCCATTGTTAAATTTTTATGTGTTGTTATTATAATCAGAAGAACGGATTTCATTCCTTTCTCTGTTTGAGTATCCTATATACAAGGTGCGTCCCATTTTCTTCTGCCGCGACTATCCGTCGCACAACGTTGCCGCTTGCACGGGAGGGTGGGTGGAGTTTTGGGAACACAGAGAGACCAGCGACAGTTGGCTCCGAGCTCCTGGAGAACCCTTGTGTGAGTGCTCGATCGAAATCAAAATCAAGATGGAAAAGACTCTCCAGCAGTGATACGCAAAGTTTTGTTTTAAACTTGAGGAAACGCCGTCGGAGACTTTTGCATTGCTTCAGTCCTGATTTGTCCCCGCCCGTCTTCTTTTTGCTCCCGAAGATTAAAAAATCCCTCAAAGGACAGCATTTGGGGACCCTGGAGAACATCAAGGCGGCTACGACGAGGTTTCTAAAGGACATCCCTGTGACGGACTTCCAGGACGCATATAAAGCATAAAAATCGTAAAAAAAATTAAAGTGCGTTAAAGCAGGAGGAATGTATTTCGAAGAATATTGAGCAACTGTACGAATCTATTCAATAAATTTCTTTAAAAAAAAAAAAATGGACGCATTACTTTCGGGGACCGCCTTGTATAGCTAGCTCACAGGCTACAAATCGCATCTTTACCGCCAAAGAATTGGGGGGAATTTTGCATAAAAACAAAAATTGTAAAGCAATAAAATCGTCAATGTTAGTATAATGCTGCATAGCTCTGTTTTACACTTCTACAATATTTTCCCTTTTATTACTATTGTTTTTACGGAATTCGCTTATCTATCATTAATGCAAATGGAATAAAATCTTGGCTGCATGAGTTCAAAGAAAAAATTTTAAATTACACTAAAGATAAGCAACTCAAATAAACATCATTTTTTTTTTACAATATTTTTGCATTAATTTCAAATGCTGTCTTTTGCACTTAATATTGAATATTTTTAACAGAATTTTAAAGATAAAGGATGATGTCTTGAAATTTTATAGGTACAATGAGACATTTACTCCAGTTATGAAGAGATATTCATGTCTTATTAAAGTTTTAATTTTGTTTTGCTTTGACAATATGTATCAGTTCTAAAAATATTTCAATTTAAAATTAATCTAATATTTGAAATAAAATATTTAAAATTAATCTAACATTTGAAATAAAAGATAATATACACGGTGTATCAGTACAGCGGTGACAAACTTTCAGGAGAGAGAGAGTATACCTGGACGATGGGAAATCACATAGCAATGCATGGTCGGAAGCGCTTTCTTGGCGCGGTAGTGACGACACAAAAATCAAGAAAGGACACAAACGGAATTGAGAAAACTTTTTAGAATCCGGAGTACAGCAAAAACAAAGAAAAAGCAACATAAAGAGAAAACGATCGTCATCAAAGATGTTCGAAATTACGACCCGGACCGTGATGCAGGAACCCTGCGTCATGCATCTTCCATGCGCCGGGAGAAGTGAGGTCTGCATCGCGGTATGGGATCGTAATTTCGTACACCTGCTTTAATGACGATCGTTGTTTGTTTTTGGTCTTATTTTTTGTTTTCTGCTGTACTAAACATAATAAAACACGTTTTGTTTCACTGTTTGTGACCTTCCTTTTTTACGTTTTGTGTTGTCACTACAGCTCCAGGACAGCGTTTCCGACCATGCATTGCTATGTGATTTCCCATCGTCTAGTTGTACTCTATCTCTCCCGAAAGTTTGTCACCGCTGTACTAATACACTCCGCAGAACAAACACGGTGAATACTCTGTAAGACTCATGATTCCATATAATTTTTATTTTCTGTGGAGGTAACCGTTTTAGAGTTAATGCAAATTAATGTTCATATATGTTGCCTCGAAAGAATCTACTGCAGCCATATTCCACTGCGCTGTGACAAGAGCATCATTGAAACATAAATATTTCACCTCGAATTATTCTATTTTATTTGATCCGTATAATTAATTCTGATAAAACACTATTTCTTCGTTTTAAAATAAATGAACTAGTATTTGAGCTAAAATAAAATATGTTTCAGAACAAATTATCATAGCATACCTAATTAATTTACTAATGAAAAAATAATAATATAAAAAATATGCATTTTTTACTTTAAAGACAAGTTACTTAAAACTGGATTTAATAGGTCTTTATCATCCTGTTTATTTTCTTGGTATGTTATTCTCATGTCTTTCTTTTTTATAAATATCTGAGCTATATGTATGCATGAGTGATGAGGGTACAGAGTAAACATAGCAGATTTCTTTCTCTTCCAAGGACATCTTCATTCGAAATATGGAATCTAGGAGTTCCAAACGCATTAAATTTCGATGTTTGGTTTTGGTACAAAGTACTCCAAATTGTGTGCTAATGTAATTATACAAAAATATTTCCAATTGCAAATACTCTTTGTATAATTGGTTAACTTTAAAGATTAAACAGATCAATAAGTGGAACACGGGAAAACATCAGCGACTGGAGCTGAAAACTGTTTACACCTTCTATCTATTATTTATCAGAGGGCAGCTTATGTTTAAGCCTAAATAAATTATTTTATTTATTCATTTATTATAATTTAATTTTAGTATATATATTATTTTAACATGAAAGCATTCTACGATGCATTAAAAAATTTAAAAGTCGCAAAAAGTAGCATAAGGAAAAGATAGACTAAAAAAAAATTCGGAAACTCGTACGCACAATAAATTTTAGTCGCACACGTTTGTCAAAAAAAGCAAATTTACGAAAAATTGCATCATCTGGCAAATCTAGTCAAGAGGGGTAGCAAAAGCTTTATTTACGCCACTGTGTATTTGCTGTTTAATGATGCAAACGCTATTAAAATGAATATTAGCCTCTTCCATTTGCATCTGTAGTTCATTTGCCCGTAAAAATCTGATACAAACACCATGACTACCATGTACGCCTGTTAAATTATACACATTTTTGCTGCACTTCATTTACACATTTTCTCGAAATATTGTAACTTGATTGATTCCTCAGGCAAGTTGAAAATAACATCAAAAATTGCAAATTTCGAAATAAGATAACCCCGTCCAAACTTCCAATATATATATTTCATAACAAGTGTAAAACTTTCTCCAAAATAAGTATAGGACGGGAAGACAGCATTAAAAATTGATTCCGTTATTTGTCCCAAATTAATTTTTTACATTACTTCGTACAAGGAAGAAATAAAAATAATAATAAATACATGATGATTTTGAAATAATGTGACTATTATGTATGTATAATTTTTTTCTTTCTTTAGATGAAACCACATGGTTTTTCTGTAGATGATGTAAACAAAAAGTTACAAGATGTTCAGGAAAAAGGATTCACATCTATTGAAAGCGAAGTAGATGCCGCTCTGGAAAAACCTTTAACTCCAACTACACCACTTCCTCATGAAGAATTATGAAAAAATAGTTTACTTAATCATTTCATTCTCTAAGTAATAGTGATATTCAAATGTTCATGTAAATAACATACTTCTTAAAACATAGTTTTCTGTCATTTAATACCAAAATTCACATATGCAAAGATTTTTCACAGTATGTGTAGTAAATCACGTATCACTTGGTCATTTAACATAAAATTTTGTTTTAGGTTACGCAGAAAATAATTTCTGATTTTTTTTAAATACATAAATGCACGCCAAACATTAAACAACAGTTATCCTTAAGTAAAAACATACTGTCACTATATCCTGCGGCATTTATTTTAACAGATCTTGTATTAAATACTAAAACAAAAACTTCAAATTTTTTCACGGTATTTTTTCTTTACTTTAAGCCTTCTTTGTTACAAAATAAAGATCATCAAAATTCTCCTTGCAATAAAATAATTTATTCGAAAAGTGTTAATCAGTAACTCGCATAATAATTAGGTAATTTGAAAGTTTGTTGAGTTTTTTTTTGTCATAATTTTTTGTTTTAAATAAAAGTACATCATAAGAATTATCCTTTGCATTTGGAAATTATTACTTGTCTAGCAAAACATATTAACAGTTTCGCATCTGAAGTAAGCATAGAAAGATGTTACAAATTCCCACTGAATTTTGTTAGAAATTAAACTATTCACCATTTTAAAGATATGGATAATATGGATCGGTATAAATACGTCAACTTTCTTACTGGACACAAGAGAACATCTGCAAGAATGGAATGGCAAACACATGCAAGTACTTTCAGGATAATGATCATAAACATACACTCTTAAGTGTCCGTTTGTAGTTGTTATACAACTGTCCTAAAGTTACTATAACTGCTCCATAGTCTTCAAACTTACCGAACATTTATGGAGTGAGTTGAAAAAAAGAACAAAACTTGGCATTTCATTGACAGCTCTAATGAAAGTAATTCTTACGGAGGAAGAAAATGAGGCATTTTTATGCGAAAAAATTAGTTAAATCCACGCCAAAGTGGAAAATTAATTTTATGCTAAACGATATCCAATAATTAAATTGCATTTATAAGCAATCAATTTCATTCGGATAATAAATAAAATTGCCTCAACATTTATAAGCAATCACTTTCATTAGAGTAATAAACAAAATGAAAACTCATGACAGATGATGAAACGTATTTTATATTTTATTCTAATCTTAACAGAGCTGATGACTGCAAATGATATCCAAAGACTATCTTTCAGGTAACACTAAAGGAAGTAGTCCGGATCTGTTAAATCTAGGAATGTCAAATCGCCAGACAGGGAAATCAGATAATTTATTAGAAACGCTTGTCGGAATACAGCCATCAATGGCTCTAATTTGTACTATCCTGCAGCAGTTCAAATAGTATCAACTATTTTACCCATACTTCTGATGCAGTACACACTGCATGCCTGTTTGAATGAAGGCTTCCACAGCCACAATTCGCAAATGAAGCAGTCAACAGTCTATGATATACTAATTGTTGATTTCTAGCTCTTCTCCAATGATGTAAGTATGTTCCACATGCATTCTGGCTCACTTATTAACTCCAATTGTAGATAAAATATGCGCTACTCTATATTTCCTTTGTTCAACGTTTTGCAGGCTGAGAAAGTAACATAACCAATTTCTCAGTTAGGGGTTAGACAGCTAAAATCTTGGAAGCCTTGAACTGTTTAAAACTGCAAGCTTTAAATCTTCTTTAGAACACAGCAATTTATTTTATAATAGATTATTAAGTATATTATCTACTTTAACAAAGGTAGTTAGAATTCTATTGAAATGAAGTAACTGATTAGCATTTCAAAAATTGAATCTTGAATAAATTTAAAATGGAAACTTTAAAAAGGTATAATTAAAACTCAAAACGTATAAAATGCCATAATATGTATATCAATAAAACCCATGCATGGAAAATAAAATTTATGTTCTCTAGAAAGCCTTGGGCCATGACTGACTGACAATACCTAAATTAATATATGAGGATGTATACTATTTTTTTTTTCAATAAAAATTTTTATACATTAGACAATGTCTGAATTATTCATACATAACAATTTACATTTTTTTAATAAACTTTATAACACAAATCTCTACACATTAGTTAAGGTATTCATAAGTCTAGCAAGGTTTAAAGCTTGCTAATGAAGATGGCTCTTATTTTTCCATGTAGAAATTACATACATTGTGTATTTAAATGTTTTTGTTATTCTTTATTTTTGCCAAGTTGGTTTCTGTATACTATATACACAGTCCAGTCACATTAATGTGACCATCTGTCAAAAGCCAGAATAACCACCTTTCGCAGAGCGGACTGCTGCGAGACGTGCAGGAAGAGAGTCACATAGGTCCCTGAAGGTGTTCTCTGGGATGTTGAGCCATGCCGACTCTAATGCCGTGGCCAGCTGCGCTAGATTATGCGGTTGAGGATCCATGGCGCGAACAACTCGATCGAGATGGTCCCACAGATGCTCGATTGGGTTTAAGTCAGGTGAGTTTGCTGGCCAGGGGAGGACGGTAAACTCATCCTGGTGCTCTTCGAACCACGCACGTACACTGGCAGCTGTATGGCACCTCGCATTGTCCTGCTGGAAGATG
>KK113148.1:59626-76064 GCA_000611955.2 Stegodyphus mimosarum
TTGGACAGTCCCATTTTGCCATGCACGGTACACTTTTACCACGGCGGCACGCGAACAGTTCACAAACTCAGCCGTTTCGGAAATGCTTCCACCCTTGGCCCGAAAGCCAATGATCATGCCCTTTTGGAAGTCGGATAAATCGCTTCGTTTCTGCATTACGCCAACGATTGAAATGTTTTCCGAAGCCCTCACACACCCTTTATATACGCTCAACTGCACTGTGCTGCCACCTGCCTTCTGTGATTGGTTATTTAACTCTGACATGGAAAGTACGTGGTGGTCACATTAATGTGACTGGACTGTGTATATATCCTGATATGAAACACAATTTTGGACAGACTGATGTAAGACCACTGAAATGTACAAGCATAGCAACGTTATTTAGCGTAGATACTTGATGCTTAGAACGTCCATCCATTTTGAAGAAGCAGCAGTCGAGCCGGATTGAATTCCATATTTATTTAAATTCTTATTTGCGGCCACAATTCACTTGACACTCCAGTCGTGCCTATTTACATTTTTGATATTATGGTGACATAAGCATACACACACCAGAGAAGTTACAGCGAAAAGAACAAGAATGTCGCACTACTTCAGAGGAAAAAGGGATCGAGTCGGAATAGTTTCAGTTCTAAGTTTTGGTTTACAATTATTTGATTGGGCAAGAGGTATCTGCATTAAGCGTTACCTAAGATCGCATGATTAATTTGAATGATGCAGTTTAGATTGTAACGCTATTTTTAAGATAAAGAGATGAAGTCTCCAAATTAAATAAAAAATAAAAGAGGTTATAGGCAATTAAAATTAGAAGTTCGCTTTCATATTTTTTATCTTATATATATAAATATATATATGTATATATGTATATATACAAGTAGCTTTCCTACAACTTCGGTTTCTCTATAATACAATTCATAAACTGAGGGAACTCTCCTACAACATGACATCCTGTAACATAGTTTTGCTTTGATATGATAAAAATATTGTCCACGAAATCCCAAGAACTTTAATTAACTCTGCACGAAGTTTTTTCATATTGAGTAAAGCACTCGAACAATAATTTAACACATAAGAATCATTGTTTAGTAAGTTCTGCGAGCTGTCTTGCAAGATCCGGTTCTCGTAAGAACAAATGTCTTCAGGAAGACGATTCACATGGTAGTGAGCGGCCATTGAATTCTTAACCAGTAACGGGGTAAAATCGTTTCTCTCCACGACCTCCAAAGTATAACAAAATAGAAACAATACACAGTGTCAATCAGCAGATAACAATGAAGAAATCTCACTATTGCAAAAGGTGAACAACTTGAGGACACAATAAGAGCTCCAAAACGCACAGCCTGCACCTTCGATTTCCAAAATTCGAATCTTCATCTACGTGGCTTGAAAACAAAAGTGTCTTACGCCAAAGAACCTCTAAACAGTACATATTCTTTGCTTACGCTGCTGGTCGGCAGTCTGCGTCGAGCCACTGTGTGTTAAAGAATGTGTTTTCCCCCCTTTTCTTCCTTTCTTTTTTTTGTCTTTAAGGGGGGTAAGGACCTTTGAACCTTCAAAAAATCGAAATTTAAAAAAATATATATTTTGAATATTCATAGAATTCTGAATACTGTGCAAAAAACAGAATCAAAATATCATGATTATTTTTCGAGTTATGAGCTTTTATATAAAGCTCACTCTAGAAAATAACCATTTAAAGAGACGCCAGTGTTTGTTTACGTTTGTAGCTGTTACTTCCGCGTTTGTCCCACTCACGTGTTTTATGACTTTAGACTGGGATATTTTATCTTTATTTCTTTCCCCATGGTTTATTTAATGCATGTTCGTACAGTAGGAATGCTACCACTCAACTTATTTCATTTCACATTTGTTTATATCTAGGGAAAGCGTGGCGAATGATTTGTTTGATTTTCAGTGAGTGAATAACTGTAGATTTTTATCTAATTTTCCATATTTTGCTTGAAAACAAATTAAACTATACGTTTTATTAAGCATGGGAAAAGATTATTATCGATCTGTTGGTTATAGATCCAGGAAAAGGCGATTTCATGGCAAAAAGTCTGACAATTTGAATGCAAATCAGAACGTATCTGCATCTGAGAAAAAAATAAAATTGGAAACTTCACAGAGCAAGTATGAAATTGATTCTTCTCTGAAAAATAATTTTCAAGGTTACAGAATTATAGATATTTGTTTAATGCTCCAAGAACTTAAAAATTATCTTTGTTGCAAAATTTGTCACTCAGAAATTGAAATAATAGAAAGTAAAGTGACTGGGATATCATCAACTATGTCCATCAGTTGTACAAAATGCTCGCAAATTAACGAATTTCAGACATCACGTATGATTGGTGTGAAGCAGAATCAGTGTGAAGTAAATTTAAGAATTGTGTATGCTATGAGATGCATAGGTCAAGGCCTAGCAGGTTTGGAAAGATTTTGCAGCATTATGGATTTCCCTGCTCCATTATCTCAAAAATCTTACGACAAAGCTGTGAAGAAGATTGGACAAGCAGCAGCTACAGTTTCTAAAATTTCAATGAAGGAAGCTGCATTGGAAGAAATATCATTATCTGATAATTCTGAAAATATTACTGTTTCGGGTGATGGTACCTGGAAAACAAGAGGCTTCAGCTCCAAAATTGGCGTATGTACTCTAATCGGATCAGAGAGTGGAAAAGTTATTGATGTTGAAGTGCTAACTTCTTTTTGTAAAGGTTGCGAAAGAAATGTAGCTTCTCATGACTGCGTAAAAAACCATGAAGGCTCGGCTGGAAAAATGGAAGTCATTGGAATGCTACGCATGTTTCAGCGTTCAATAGAGGAGAGAAATGTGCGTTACTTAAAATATCTTGGCGATGGAGACTCAAAAACATTTTTGGAAATCAGCAAAGACAAGCCATATGGTCAAGAAGTGACTGTAGAAAAACTGGAATGCATTTGCCATATTCAAAAAAGGATGGGCACCAGACTTAGAAAGTTAAAAGCTGATATGAGAACAAAAAAATGTGCTGATGGTAAACCACTTTCAGGTAAAGGACGGTTAACAGACAAGCTAATTGACCAACTGACTAATTATTATGGCAATGCGATACGAGAAAATAGTGGATCTTTACAAAACATGCGAAAAGCAGTGTGGGCAGTATGGTGTCACACAAGATCCACTGATGACGAGCCCATGCACTTTTTCTGTCCTGAAGGAGATAAGTCATGGTGCAAGTTCCAAAAGCACGAAGCTTTAGAAGATTCCAATAAAGGAATTTTTCATCATAAGAAGACTGTACCTTCAGCTGTAATGGACTGTATAAAAAAGGTTTTTACAGACTTGGTTCAGATAATGAACCAAAGCTTTTAAAGCGGTGTTTAAAAGGAAAAACGCAGAATCCAAATGAATCCTTAAATTCTATGATTTGGAAATTTTGTCCGAAAACTTCTGGGTGTGGTGTAAAAGTTGCCAAAATTGCTGTTGATGAAGCTGTGGTAGCTTTTAATGAAGGTAATAAGGGTCGCCTAGATGTAATGAGAGAAATGGATATCACCCCAGGTCATAATGCTACTACAGGTGCATTTGTTGCTGATAAACGAAGGATTCTCGCAGCTGAAAAGAAAGCCTGTTTAATGACAAAAGAGGCCAGGAGAGCTAAGCGAATGTCCCAAAAGAATGCTAATGCATTATTATCTGAAAAAGAAGGAAATATTTATGAAGCAGGTGGACACTGGCAAGGGAAAAAAATGTATTATTGTAAAAAAATGTAAAGTTTAACTTTAAAGTCATTTTTCTCAAAACTGTGTTTTTGACACTTATCCGTAAGATTTAAAGAAATATTATTGATGGAATTTTCTGAAATTGCACATATATGTTAAAAATACCTATATGCATAGAATGAATTAACATGAAAGTGATTTTTAATTTTTTTGTTTTGTTTTGATCCATATTAGTAAAAAAAAAGGTAAGTAAATTAAAATTCAATATTTTTCTCAATTTTAAAAATATTAATTATGAATATAATTGTAATTCCTTAATTCATTCTATACCCAATACATTTAGCTTTATTTTGAATCAAGAATCGAAAGTGTAACTACATTTTGTTTAAAGATATCTTACGGACAGTAATATGCTATTATGTTTCATTTTCGATATACAATCAATATTTAAAATTTAATTTTAAAAAAAGTTCTGAGCTTAAACTTTTCATTTAACTTGTTTTTATTTATATGTAGCGTAAATTATATGACTGTGTGGTTAATATCCTGTATATGAGGCCACTTCAAACATTGGTAAAAAAATTGGAGAAAAGTGAGCTTGAAAGGTCCTTACCCCCCTTAAAACATTAAATTTCAATCCTAAGTCCTGTCTGATGAAGATAAAAAAAAAGTTTAAGAAGAAATTTATTTCTTCAGAAGTAAACATATACATTTTGAATCGTCTTTTAAAAGAAGAACATCTCATATTGGAAAAAATTTGAATGAAGCAACAGTCCAGACCATTAAGAAAAATGAAAAATAAACAAGAAGCGCAGTTGTTGCAGGATCTTTGATATCCATAAAACATACAGTTCGCCAATAATTCAGAAGATGGTAAAGGCACTCAGCATTTGGATTGATGATAGCTGTCAAAAAAGAATTCCACTGGATGGTACTGTAAGCAAAAAGCACTCAAAATTTACAAACACCTTGTAAAGTTTATCCTAATTTTATAACAGTTATTTTAAGTTTATGCACCTGTCCTATCTCTTCTAGCTTCAGCTTACAATTTCTTACCAGAATGTATTTTCAGAAATGCGGTTAATGCAAATGATTATAAGAGCAGTATTTAAGTCGATATGTCACTGACTTCGTTAGAGAGCCCGAGTTTCTGACTAGCATGCGTTTGCCTTTGGCTATGTCTCTCTCTAAGCTATTACTATGCTTGGCCCTTGTTTAGCTTCGCCGACTTAATTGATTTAGGGGCCAGCTACTTAGAATCTTGATAGCTTCGGCTGTATCTTTTAGTTAAGCATTAGTTAAGTTCAAATTCTTATTAATTTAAGTTCAAGCCCAAGTGGAGGCTTTGCTGTATGCTCCGAGAAAGGAGCTGACTGTGCCCATATTTATTTTGAGAAATAAAGGGTAGTTGACCTTTCTTGAGTCTTATGTCTCTGTTCAAACAATTAAGCGATTATTTGCTTATCAGTGTAAGAGGTTTCTACCACTGAACTGAGAAATAAAAGAGTGGAACCCCACAACCTTAAAGAGCATGGAGAATCCTCTGTCGACCCAGATTTTGTAGCAAGTAAAGGTTGGTTCAAAAATTTCAAAAAGCCTTTTGCAATTCATAGCATAAGAATTCAAGGAAAATTTCCACTGGCTGATCATGAAGCTGCTAGGACGTATCCGGAAAAAATTCAAACATTATAGAAGAGCAAGTATACACAGCAGATCAAGTTTTCAATGCCGATGAAACTGGACCTTCCTAGGAAAAAATGCCCAGTAGAACCTTTATATTGAAAATAGAAAAATCTGCACCCAGATTTAAAGTGTATAAAGATGGTCTAATGCTACTTTTGTACAGTAATGCATCGGGGACTTTATGAGAAAACCCTTGTTAGTTTACAGACCTTTAAATTAATGCATTTAAAGGTGTAGATAAAATCATTTATATATACAATATACTGGAGAGTAAATTCAAGAGCTTGGGTAACTGGAGATTTACCTAAAGATTGATTTTTAAATTTTGTGCCAAACTCAGAACATTATTTAAGGCAGAAAAATTTGAGCTGCAAGGCGCTATTACTATTAGATAATGCTCCATGTCACACACAAGATTTGAATCATCCCAACGTCAAAATACTGTTTCTATCACTACTTCGTTGCTCCAGCCATTGGATCAAGATATTATTTATATGTTTAAAACATATTATATAATAACAGCATTACAGTGGATTTTAAACATAACCGATTCAAAATCAATAATGTAATGAAAGCTTGGAAGAAATTTTCAATAAAGGACTGTTTGTTGGCATCATATCTTTGTCCATGAAAGAACTGAAGACATCAATGTTAAATGCATGTTGGTAGAAAATAGTGCCCACTTTAGTTGAAATAGAAAACATATGTGAATCATCAGAAAATGAAATTGATGGCATATTAGAACTTGATAAATCAATCGGAAGTGAGTGTTTAGTGGACATGGCTAGTAAGGACATTCAAGATTTATTAGTGGAAGAAGTTGATGAAGTGGATTTGACGGAAATGGCATTCGAAGTTGTGAATTAAATTGATTCTGAGGACATTGTTTTCACTGGTGAAAACTGTGCAGTTAATTTATTTAACATTAAAAAAATTTAAAGTAGGCCTTAGCTTAAACTAGCACACATTTAAGCTAAGCGCTAAGCTTTAACTAGTGTGCGTTTAATTCTTGAATGCAAACCCTTCCACTGAAAGAATCCAAAAATTCAAAAGGAAGTTGCAAAACAGCTCCAAACCGAGAAGTTTACAATGACCTAGTAAGAAACAGCAAGCAAGTACAATTACAGACTTTTTAAAGAGGAAAGAAGACACAAGAACTTTAACTGAAGAAAAAAGTTTCGAAAGTGAAGCCAATATCATTCCATCAAAAAAAAAGTTCTTGTTGATTATACTCAAAAGTGACAAAGAAGAAATTTATTAAATGAATTATTAATTAATGAATAAATTTATTAAATGAAAGTTGAATTATATTAAATTAATATTGTTTTTGTTTTGTGCTCTACATAGTTATATTTTTAATAAAAATTGGTTATGTAGAATTAAAAAAAAATTGTATTTAATAAGTTTTTGGAATGTAGCCCCTCTTTTTGTAGAGGCTCTGAGTTTTGTACAACACAGTATTTTCTAGAAACCTATCTACCATGTTATAGGAGGGTTACCTATATATATATATATGTGTGTGTGTACATAAATAACTTTATAAAAAAGATAGAAACGGGACGCAGTCGATGCACGCATGCCACTTGAATACTCCGATAACTATCATAAACATCATACAGATTGCGATTACGGTCCAGAGAAACTATCCCGGGTCCCGTTTCTATTTTATCGCTCTAACATATACAGACCCGCGGCACTAATCAGCATAAAATATAGCGAAAAGTTAAATCTAATAACCATTTTTTCACTTGTGTTGCATTGAATATGAACCATTTTAACATTTTATAAAGTTATTTTGAAACACAGACCTCTTGTGATGAGTACAATAAGGCCCCAACAAAGGCGCAACGATATATCGTCGTTGGTATTTTTGGCAAGTGCACCGAACAACGATATACTAAAAGGGTTAAATATATTGTATTACTTGTGTATTACCCTCCCTAATACATTTTTTCTCTATTCTATTTTGTATACATTCAAATTCTTTGGATTTATGATACTGTGGCATAAAGTCTAAACAAACAGTAATATAGAGTGCGGAAGTAATAAGAACTAAATGCAACAACTGCAAGAGTTTGATATATGTAACAGAATAATAGTATATTTATTCAAGCAAACTCTTTTAACCCACAATTAATCTGCCAGCACTTCAGGGATAAAATCTATAAAGAAAAGGAGTAAAAAATGCATAAAATGGAATGGAAAATGAATGGAGAGCTGATAGAACATCAGAAATAAGATTATATTACTTATATATTGATGAAAAAATTCATTTTAAATATTTAATATAATTCTGAAGTTTTTGTGGGAGCTTAAAGTAGCTTTATATATTTAATTGGTTTATTACTTTGTAATATTCATAACTGGGCATAAAGAGATAGCTCAAAACTACAGATATTATATTCTTAAAGTTTAACATTTACAACTCATTCTCGTTGGTCTTTCAGCTTCTCGATAACAATCAAAGTTGAGAGACTCAAATCTACTGAGAATTGGTCTAATTTTATTCTTCAGAATACTCAGTGATTTTAACCTTTCATCAGTGAGCAAACTCTGAAGTTATAAACTTTTTTTTTTAAGAAATGAATGTGTAATATTGCTTGAGGAGAATTACAGCTGTATCTTTCAGTTCTGCTTCAGCCATTTTAAGTGATCAACTTCACTTGTTAAAACTTACTCCTTGGAGTTGCAATAAAGTTCTACACTTCATTGCACAGTTCATGAATTCAAATGCAACAATATATAAATAAGATTTCCCCATTAAAACTCACACCTTAAATTTTTTTGTAAGAAAGGGGACACTAATAGCTTTATTAAAAAAGTTCTTTTTCTTTAAATTTTGATAAATCAGATATTATACTAATTTTATTATTAATATAACAGTTTCATTTTGTTCAAATAATTCTTCTGTAATGTTCAGTAAATACAGCTGCCCCCCCAATCGGTATAACAGAGATGTCAGTTAGCAAATATTTTCTTTTTTAAGACTTCAGTATTTGAAGCTGGCCCCAATCGGTATAACAGAGATGTGAGTTAGCAAATATTTTCTTTTTTAAGACTTCAGTATTTGAAGCAAGCATATTAAAAACAAAATTATGATGATACATTTCCAATGTTATGTTCTAATTTCCCAAACACTGTGTTATATAAAATCATGAAAAAACTTTGTACGAAAAAACACACAAGTTTTATTAAAGAAAAATTCAATTATATACACAATTCATTTTTTAAAAAATATTTATGTAATGAAATGTTCAAAGCAGATACAGATAATATAAGTATTTTAAAAGCTGAACGATATCAAATTTTTCAGAGTATCAAATAACATACTAATATCAAGATCTAAATTATTATTACAATATATTGTGCTATAAGTATCATACACTTATCAAGATGGCAAAATTGTGATGATAATGAAAAATGTAAAGCATAAAACATTTCCTAAATTTTCATTTAAAACAGAGTATATTTGATAAATGTTAATTTAAAAAAATTTTTATCAACTGCACAGAAATAATTTCTGTCCAAACTATTAAATTTTAGATTTAGATTTAAACAAAGAGATTTGTGAGAAGAATAGAAATGCATTCATATATTTAAAAGGAAGGTAGTGACCCTAAAATGCATAGATAACTAACTGTACATTACTAACAGCATATCACAGAATATTCTACAAGCACAACAAAAATAACTTCAGAAAATAACAGTATCCATGAAAAAATTAAAACATTCAAATGAAGTAAGTAAAACATATTGATAACAAAAATAAAAATTTAATTGTAAAAGATCTTTATTTTTGTAATTCCCATCTGAATTTTTAATTATCTTCCTATTAAGATTTATTTTTATTCATAAACTAGTTGCACAAATCAAAATTGATAATTACCAACTAGAACATTATAGAGTCATTAGGTTTCCTGATGTGAAAAATGCGCAATGCCCTAGCCGGGTCTTGGACCTGGACATCTCGAGTGTACTACTGTTACACCACGAGAAAATGCTGAAAGGAGGGACATGAACCTTTTGCCCACCACCTTTTAGTTTGGGTGCCATTTACATAGCCATTAGGTATTTTAATGCTAGATATGTGAAAAATGTGCAATGCCCTTGCCGGAACAACTTGGACCTCTCAAATATGAGCCAAGTGTGCCATCATTAACACCATGAAGAAATGCTGGAAGGAAGGAGAAAATAGCTTAGAACATAACACTTACTACTGCAATCTCATAAATTGTTTAACAGAAATTATTCTTGCATTCTCTCGCAGTCATTTAATATTTTACAGCATGACTAAATATACACAAATTTTTACTCTTTAAATCTTATTATTAACAAACTCTACCAAATACATTACAAAAGTAATAAAGATCTTACTCAATTAATAAAAGCATACTGCATTTATTTGACTGATATAATTAAAATGCTCATAAAATTTGATATAATTAATACTGTTTTACACATTGAGAATATAAAATATAAAAAAAGACAAAAATATCACAGTGGAGCTGTTGTTAAAGAGAAATACTGATTCCTATAAACAGCTTTTAAATATATACAAGCTAGTTTAACTGTCATAAGATAATAGCTGAATAAAAAACTCAGAACACTGAGAAAAAAAAATTTAAGTACAATAACATGCGTAATTAATTTCTACCATATATTAAAAAGAAGAATTACATATGTTTAAGTGTTTTACTCTCAAATATATGTTCTTTTAAAAATATTTTTGGTTCCTGAATGGACAATACCATTAGAATTAGTTCTATTTCTTTTGGTACAAAGAAATACTAAACAGAATTATTACACATTGCACAAAACAACACTATATTGCTAACAAATTTTAAAAACTTTAATGTTTCTAAATGACCTTTTTGTTCATGACAGCAAATATTATTTACATTCAATGATTATTAAATTTCTTCTGTCCTGTTTATATTATTTGCAGCAAAAGGATTTTCTATGTTTTTATATGGTTTAAAAAGTAATTAAAATAGATCATTTCGCTTAAGATACATTTCTTGATTCATCAATCCTTTCCCTCTCTTTTTTCAAGGAAAAAAAAAAAAAAATGGGAGGATGGAAGATATAGATAATTTTCTCCCATATTAATTATAATCTTTACATGATATACATCTTTGCCTTTTTTTCATGTTCAACATTTAGACAATAGAAAATACTTACAGACTTCATTTAATATTAGAGGTAGCAATGCATAAGTGGGGAAAATCCTTAAATCCTAAAACTTTCTTATAAGTTCAACTCTTACAAATACTAGATGAACATTACATATGCAATTTTTTATGTTTTCTTAACTTTTAACATAACAAGAACTACATATTCTTATAAATTAGTTTTCTCCAATAAACAAACAAGCTAACAAACAAAAAGCATATTTTCGTAACAGCTGTTGCCTGATATGCTATTACGAATTTTAAATTATAATAATACTTTTATATTATATGAAATCCAAAAAATGCTATTATCAATTCTAAATTAAATAATAGTTTCATTATTATATGCAATTAATATATATATATATATATATATTTAAATACAGTAAATGCTTGACTATACAGTATACAACATATATTTGTATACTGTATAGTCAGGCATTTGAACATTGCTGAATTACACTGTTTGTAACTGAAAAGCTCAAGCAACTAAAATATTTTAATAAAAAAATAAAAAAAAAAACTCCTCTCCTGAAAAATTTAGGAAATCAGAAATTTGTGGATGTCATTATAGAGCTCATTGTACTATTAGTAGCATGCAGCATTGTCACTAAACAGTGTAATTCAGTGCTCTTAATGAATAAGTATGATGTCATAACTAAATTTATAAGAACTTGGCCTTGGTTTTTAAGTTAATCTCATTAATTCTCAATGAGCCAGTTGCATTTCTTTTAAAAAAGAACATAAATTCTGTTTCTTTCCAAGCACTTGGGGAGAGGATTATTATTCGGGGGCCTGTCTTCTACAGGACAGCATGCATGAGCGTATTTTCAAATTTACAGGATTCTGACATAAAAAAAAGGCCCAATATGTGATTTCATTCAAAAACAGTGGAACAATGGTGATAAAACAAGAAAAATCACGATAAGTGATTCAAATTTTTCATCTGATCTGCATCTGTTTATTATTAAGCTACACAAAGAATGATCTGTTCCTTAGGCTTCTGCCAGAATGACTGATGAAAGTTTGGTGACATCTCCACCAACTTTCATGTTCAGTGAGAATTCATTATTGAATGTTTTTGCTTTCATGTTTAAGGCCTACGAAATACATTGGCTCTTATGTCTAAAATGCATTTTTTTCCTGAAATTTCAAAAAATTTTAAATGTAGAATTTTGATATTCATGTAGGTAACAAATAAGATAATGACGATTGTTTTTATAATTTTAGTTTGGAAATTTCTTCTATTCTTTTGACTTTCCTAACATGAATTCTATCTACTTATATACACAAAATTTTACAAGCTTTTGCTGTATATTAAGTAAAATTACACATGACAGAGTGAAATTTAAAATGCCATCTAATATTTCCCATATTCAAAAAATGCTATTCCAAGAAATTTCATTCTTTTCTTTTTTTTCTCTTTTTTAAATTTACTAGCATGGCCATTGCCTAATTCAAATAAAAATTACACTCCATGGGCTATAACAAGGCAAATTTTCTATAACTAGAGCTTTCTACAGATGTTTCAGCAATGTTCATAAGCTCTGAGCCTAAATTTTACTGATACAAAATTCTTTGTAGCTACGTATGCATTCTAGTAATTTTCATAGTACAGAAAATCTCAGAAATGTAAACATTTCTGTATGACTAGCCATCTTTGTTGATAATCCATCTAAACAATTATAAATTTGTTCCACCACAATGAACGTTCCATAAAATATTTTCAAGCTATTTACTTTTAAATGTTATGCTATTTAAATGTATTAGCCCTTAAAGCTGGTCTCTCATTTATTTTTGGGAGGAAACGAAATATTTTAGTTGATTTTGTAAAACTTTATCCTAACAGTTTACAAAACTAAATAAGAGCCAGCTATTACATAAGTTGAAGATAGTTTCATCTTTTTCCTATAGTTTATAATTAAATATAATTTCCATGGTATAAATTTCTTTCAGATGGATGAATTACTTAATTAAGCACATAAGTACCCGTTTTGGCCAAGAAGTCCTTGCAGAAAATTAAAAAAAAATAAACATTCATTTTAATAAAAAAAGCACAAAAATTAGATAAAGTATTTCAAATTTCTGGTAAATAAAAACTGAAATTAAAAACTCATTTTAATATTTTACACAGCTCAAAAATACACATTTCGATTATGATATCTTTTTTGCATCTATACACTATTCACAGGACTAAACTATTACAAATCCAGATTTGCACAAGTCTGAAATGTTAAGGAAACAGGACTGTGCATGCATTTGCATTTTTAAAAACTTCAGGTAATTATAAAAAACATTAATAAAACATATTACATGTTATTTTCATTACATCTAAACACTTTTTTTTTATAATTAAGTATATCAAATGACTAGTTTTAGCTTTTTCTAAATTGAGCAAAATATGTTTGTTTCTTTGGCAAAAAAAAAAAAAAAAATTGCAAGGATTATGCAAAGGTAAATACAAATGGATGCCAGAATAAATAACATTTTTAAAAATCAGCAACCAAAAAATTTCAAACTAATGATAAAAAGTAAGCATTTGTAGTATCAACAAAAAGATTTTCACTCAGAACAACACAAAGTAATAAAAAATATTCAAATAACTTATTTACTATTATTCAAAACATATACTATATAAAAATAATCCATAAAATTATTACAAATGTTAGTTTAACCTTATCTCTATATGACCTTATGAAATGAAATACTCAGACACATACTATAAAATTTTTCTGAGGGATATTTCCTCAGCATGATATTTACACAATTTTAAGTGTTTTATGAGCTTATATTCCTGCCAAAAGTTACAAGTACATTCCAAACCAAAAAGGCATGAACAATGGTTATAGGTACTAATGCCAGAGGTAACAACTACACTAGTGCAAAAGAAAGAACATCAACGGAAATAATAAAATTACTTAGAAGTGCAAAAGATTACTAAAATATTGATGAAACTATTTTATCATTTTATACCAGACAGATATCTATGTTAAGTCATATGAATTCACTCTAAGAAAACAATTAGCTATATTATATTTTTACCATACTTAAAAAAATGTTAGTAACTGATTTTTTAAAAAGAAGTTACTGTAATGTTTCAAAGTTATAAAAGGATGAGAATTTACAAAAATAATATTTTATACAAATATCTTAAACCCTGCATAAAAAAGAAAGTATACACAGTTTAAAAGTTTTAATAAACAGATGTAACACTGAACAAAATTGAAAAAATATTTTTCTGTTTTGCAACAACTGTGCAATATCTCATAAACCTTGAAAACATTTAACTGAAAATTCTATTTTTCAGCACTACATCCACTAATCTTGCCAACAGAGATAAAAATTGAAAGAAGAGAGAAGATGTATTGTAAAAAATTGGTGAAATATACTTAGGCATTTGAAAAAACATACTTCACAAAGAAATAGCTTTAAAAATAAATTTTTTTCTAATTATTTATATAAATATTATTTATTAAAATGAAATAAGATAATTCAGAAACATTTTTGTAATCATAATTTTAAAAAATTCAAGTAAAGAAATATAAAATTAGAAAAAATGAGACTGAAGACTTTTCAAAATTGCAAAAAACAAAGAATTTTGATGAATTTTTTAGTTATTAATAATGACACCAAATGCAAAAATTATAATGCAATTAATGGAGATATTATACAACAATTAAAAGATGAGGTACTGAGAGAAAGAAATGATGATGTTAAAGTTATATAAAAGATAACATAAAAGAAAATACATTTCAACTGAAAAAGCAATTCTGTATTAGATGTCTGTGCTGATTTACAGCACAACAAAATACACAAATTCTCTCCTCCCCCCAAAACAGCTTTATTAGATAATTCAGCTGAGAGAATATTAATTTATAGTTTTGTAAAATATTCTCTTTCGACCATTTTAAATTTTAAAATTATTCTTTGGACAGATTAGACACCTGCTTATTTAGTTCCCTATTAAACAGAACTTACTGCATTTAACCCTCTGAATGGCATGACTGGCTTTATCCACTTATGAGATTTTTTTGTCATTTGGTACATATTAGCTATAATTTAAGATATTTTGCTTTCTTACTTTCTTTAATAATGTGCCATTTTAATGAAAGTAAGTGTATGGAAACAGAGATTAAAGTAGGTAATTTTATGAATTTTGCTAATAAGTGATGTTTAAATACAGGTCTTCATGGCAGATCCAAAACCCTGTGATGCTCAGAAGGTTAAATAAGAATGCACAATTTTCACCTTTTGATTGTCTCAATAAATGCTATTATTAAGGTTTTGATTTCTTTTGGAAATTCTAAATTTCATTTTGACAAATTATATTTAATTACTTAAACACACACCTTTTCTTTTTTTCTTTACACTTCAAAAAATAAACTATCACATTTGGGCACAAACAAGAAATATTTTGACAACAAGCATATATATTTCATTTGATTACATTCATAGTCAAGTCAATAAAGGGTTTCACAAAGTGGGAAAAAAATACAGAAGATTTTTTTTCACTGATTCTGAAAGCTTTTTGTGGTGCTGAATCCAAAATTTAGGTTTGCCACCTCATCAGAGACTGGCTTCAAAATGAAAATGAAAACCCTCAAAATTTTAGCACTTTTTTCAGATTTTACTTATAATTTAAAAACTAAGCATTTTTCAGAGACAAAAATTGACATTTCTCTGACAAAATTAAAGTAAGCAAAATTTCCTACAGAATGCATATATTAAGTTTACTGTTCTGACGATCTGCAATGTTCCTAGAGCACGCTAAAAACAGGCCCCTTTTTGGCTCTCCATGAAAAATTCAAAATATGCCTTTCTAACTGTGCAGCAGTGTCCTAATAGCAATGTCATATGCCTGAAACTAGTTATAAATTAATTATTTTATGAATGCCTGGTATGTCTAAGTCACATTAATGGAATTAACAAATGTCAATCAGATACATGGTCAGCAGACCCACTAGTTTATAGGAAATTGCTCTACTACTCTTCTTGCTACATCTGCAAATGGTAAATGAAACCTGAAAATTTTGAGTGAAATAACAGTACTGTAGACTAATTTCGTACACTGGATTTTATGCTAAACTGAAAAACCTAAAGATGATGTGAAAGCAGCAATGCAATCAATTTTCACATCTCTTGAAAACAGTGTACAGGAATGACAATTTACAATTGACGAACTGATAAATGAGAATGAAAGTGACTTTTGTCCTCACTTAAAAACAGTGCTCCTTGAAAAGTACAGCGAACAACTAATGTGCTTTATATTGTGTGTTTTAAGGCTACAGGTCTCATGGTATTAGGAAAAGTTGCCAGAGGATGAGGAAAAGCTAAGAACTGTTAAAACAGCAGCTGCTATTAATGTTGAGGATGCACAATCTCCTGTGTATGGCACAATGCCCTCCATCAGACAGATTTTTGGAAGTTGTTGAGAATCCCATTCCATAATCTCTTCAAGTTTTTATAGATGCTGCAGTGATGAGTAAGAAGAGAGTAAGCATTGACAAACAAAAGAAGAAATCACTTTTAATAGCTGACTGCTTACCTACAGCCACGAGGTCAAAGTCATACATATCTCCTCTGCAAGTGAAGGTTGCAATCATTTTGTATAGAAAGTATGGATCACAAAGGTTACTTAATGTACTGAGTTCATTCAGATTTTGCTCATCATATGTGGCAGACACATGTTTTTTAAATGTCCTCCATCAGAAACCACCTCTGATTTTTAACAAACAAGCACATTTTCAAATGGTGTATAACACAGCTAGAGAACTATTAATGGTTACAATACATTCCACTTGATGAGTGGCACACTTTGTATAACTTCAATATTTGCTGTTGTTCACAGTCAATACATAACTCAGTTAAAAGATATACCT
>KK113148.1:76109-91569 GCA_000611955.2 Stegodyphus mimosarum
CTGTGTGAGAACTATTCCATTGTAACTGATGCTCAACTTGAAAATGTCGAACTCCATCAACATAATTACATCAAGACCCAAGATAAGGCAACTCGGAAATGATAAACCAACCCTCAGGATGATCAATCTGATCCACTCGAAAGAAAAATGAGGAAGCAATCCTGAGTCTTATATATAAACTTCATACACTAATTCATTCCAGCAAATTCTATCTTATATATAAACTTCATACACTAATTCATTCCAGCAAATTCTATCTTTTATATCTCCTTTTCATAGGATTCCAGAGCTCAAAAAAACTTTTTTTTTTTTTGCATGCGATAGTCGCCTGAAACTTCATTTTTTCTTTTCCAGATGGAGATAAATCTCGGAAATGTTTGAAACTAGAGTGACATAATATTTTATATCAACTGAAAACCTTTAATTATTTTGGTCCAAGAACTTTTTATTAGTAAACAAAAGTTTGTTTCAAACATATTTTCCCTCATCAATATTTACCTGTTTACTCTATAACAATTTGTAGCTTGTAATGCGGTACAAACATACAAGCTAACAAATGCTCGCTGACATGGTCCCTCATTGATGTTCAACAATTTAGAGTACAAAATTAGTCTACTGTAACATCATTTTACTCAAAACATTCAAGTTTCATTTACCATTTACAGATGCAGCACGGACAGTATTAGCTCCAGTTTCCATAAATAGTGGGTCTGCTGACCACATAGCTCACTGACATTCATTAGTTCCATTAATGTGATCTATTCATACTAGGCATTCACAAAATAATTAGTCCAGGCATATGACATTGCTATTAGGGCAGCACTACACAGTTAAAAGAGCATTTTTCACACAGAGGCAAAAAATGGCATTTTTTTCAGCACACTCTAGAGGCATCACAGCTTGTCTAAACATTAAACTTAATATATGCTATAAGGTTCCTTTATGTTAATTAATGAGTTACCTTAACACATTACCGACCGGCCGTCGATTAATCGACGTTTGCTCCCTAGCGCTTACCGACCGGTCGTCGATTAATCGACTTTTGATCTTTCTGTTAGATTTGGTTAGGTTAGATTGACAAGCAGCAAGCATTCTTTATTCAGATAATCGGTGCTTTTTTCTAAAGATCAAAAGTCGATTAATCGACGACCGGTCGGTAAGCACTAGGGAGCAAACGTCGATTAATCGATGGCCGGTCGGTAATGTATTAAGTTTTGAATCTTTACTGTTATTTCACCTTTCTATTTTCCTGCCAGAATGCAAATTCAGTTCCTGAGCACTTAAGGTGAGGTTGTAAGATTGAGCATGTTCTGCTTCTCAAGGCAAGGTCACTTCATAAGATAAGATTTTGCAATCTTCAGGCTTGCACTACAATTGCCGACAGTTGATATCCATGGCACTTAAGTTTTGACCAAACTTCGCGTTAAGCTGATTTGATTAGCTTTCGGCTACAAGCTTAACTGTACTACAAGTTACCTTGCCACAAACGGTTGGAGCTGCATGCAAAAAGTGCACCTACTACTGTTCTTTCATTTTAAATAAAGGGTTTTTCTACACACTTCACAAGTTTCAGTTGGTACTTTAGACTTTGAGATAATTCACTTAATGTCTATCAACAATTTGAATACTTTGAATGACTGCAACGAACATTAAATTCTAGAATGCCATTTTGTCTACTGTAATTTAGCATAGAGTGATAATCCCCCCAAAATGCTTAGTTTTCAAGTTATAAGTGAAAAACTGAAAAAGTAGGAAAATTTTTAGCTACAGTTCAGTTACAAAATTTCAGTTTTTCACTGAAAAAGTATCTAAAACTGGGGAGAGGATCCCCCCTCCCCAGTTTTCACTCTGAAGCAGGCCTCTGGCATGGTTGCAAAATGAAAATTCAGATTAAGCATGTGAAAATCACATATAATCAGTGAAAAAAAAACCTTCTACAATTTTTCTTGAAAGCATCCTTTTTGAATCTTCAATGACTGGACTAGCAGCCTTATTCTCCAAATAATTATTTACATAAAAAATTAAATAAATTATTTTGCAATAAATTTGAACTTAAAAAATGACAAAAATAAAATGTATTAACTAATAATTAGTTAATGTAAATGTGAAATACTTTTTCAAGATTCAGTTAAGCAATAAACAATTAATACATAAATTCAAGAATCGAGGTCATCAGGAATTTGAATGCCCATTGTAGAAAACAAGTTACTAGCAGGCCCAGGCATGCCTTGTTGATTTGAATAAGATTCTAAAATATTTTTCAGGGCAGTCAAATCAACATCTACTGGTTGAAAATCATCTTCTTCATCATTGATATCAGATAATGTTTCCTAAAAGAATAAATTTAATTAATATGTAATAAATTAACATATTTTAACAAAATAACAGTATGAACTGGAAAAGTTCCTTGAATTTTCTGAATTCATTATGGATTTAAATTATCATCACTTTAACACATAAACATACTTGCCAACCTAAGACATTCAAAAATCAGGAGATTTTTAAATGATAAAAATATTTTTTAATTAATGAATTAACTTTAAATAATTACTAATTGATATCTGAAAGTTCAGTTACTAATTCTTAAATGCAAATAGTACAAATGCTTACACATTAAAAAAAATGCTATGAAAAGTAGCAGATTTTGCTTTCATAAAGAAACTTCACAATTTTGTTCATAGCAATCTCCATGTAGGCCAGCTTTGTTAATAAAAGTTTTTCTAATGTATCATTACTAATATTAGATCTAAATTTAGCTCTTGTTTTTGCAACAACACTGAAAATCCTCTTGCAGTCTACATTTACTATGAGGAATTGTCAGGATGGCTAGACAGTTCACTATGCTTTAAAATTTCATCAGCACCTTTCAGTTTTGCAACTAAACTTCATTGGGTATCAATACTAGCTGGTTTTATAACTTTATCCAAATTTTGTAATTGTAAACTGCAAAACTGCAACATCAGTTTATCAGTGGCAACATCAATATCATCTTTCATGACTAAATGAAGTAAAACTTGAAATCTATTCAAAAAATATCTTATCAGAAACATCTTCAAATTTAGCATATAAAATCACATCATCGTTGATTGGAAATTTATGTAATATGTAATCATATACTCAGCAGACGTAGTTTCTAAACATGGAAATAAAACTTATTTTGTCTATCTCTGAAAGTTCTTCCACTACTTTTTTAATTGCAGCCACTATTAACAAATTGTCATCTTTCTTTTGATTTTCGATTTCACCACAAATCACATCATATACAGAATTAGAAGGGGGGGGGGGAAGAAAAAAAAACTGCTTTTTCAAACTTTAACAAAATGTCTTTTGACCATAAATTGTTGATTGCAAGAGCAATTTTTTTTATTTTGTTTTATTTTGAGAAAAATTTGTATCAGCTTTACGCTTATATTTTAGAACTGCCAATTAAATTGCTCATTAATGCATAAATTATTTTATTCTTCTCAAACCTATTTTTAACAGTGCAAATAGTAACTACATCTCCATTTACTTTAAGAATTTTATTACTTTCAATACAACCTTTTATCTTAACTCTAGAAGTATTAATTTCTTCTTTAAAAATTGCAAGAAGTATGTTCAATTGGTCGAGGATTTTAGACAAACATTTCTTTAAAGATATCCAGATTGTACATATGTTTCAAATTTTTTCTTATTTCAGTATTATGCAACTGTTGGTATAGTTTAAATTTTCTCTTCCTTTTAGAACTCCTTTCAAGGTAATAATAAATAACAACAATGTATTCATCCATACTTATTAAAGAAGCTGCTAAATTTAAGAGGTGACAGGTGCACCTCATAATTTGCAAATCTGAATTTTCCTTTTTTAACATGCCTGCAACACCAGTCTTCAAGTCTACCATTACTGGTACATTATTAGCACCAAGTGTTAAGCAATTATCCAGAGAAATTGCATTTTCTTTAAAAAAAAAAAAAAAAAACACTGGATACAGTTTTGTACCTGTATTATTGCTTCCATCTGTAGAGAGGCAGAATGGAACTGTTTTAATGCAATCGATACTTCTTTAACAATTGCAGCCATTTTGGTCTTTGCACTTGAGTATTTCTTAGTGATTCTGCTATTATTAAACATTTTTCTAAATAAAGCTGCAGCATGATCCTATGCATTCAGTGGCAGGTTGTGCTCCAGTAAAAAGGCACAGAACAGGCATTCTGTATTAATAACTTTCTGGTCCTTTGTTTCCATAGGAAAATTTTTCATTTTTTTCAAAAGAACTCATGTTGTCCTTGTGTTTTTGTGTATGTCCATGTTTGAGAACCTTGGCCCTTCCAGCGTGGAAAATTGTAAAAATCGCCATGACAAACGGTACATAAAAAAAACATATTAAATTTCCTTGAGGAAATAATAAAGGAAAGTCATCTATATATGATTTTTGAAAAATACATGAGTATTTTACCTTTTTTACAGACATAACCAAAAGATAAAAATTTCTTAAACTATTTCTTGTAAGCACATGCACTCCCACCGCTCAGCAACAAGATGAACGAATCAAACCCTCAATAATGCTTTCTGCTATGCAGTGGCACTTGATGATCAATGGAGAATTGGAACACGTTTCTGGACACACGTGCTCTCACTCACAAAGCAGAAGTGTGCAATGACTTCTCACTGATGAAACAACTTTGGCTTTCTTTTATATGTACTATGGAGAAAAACCAAGTGCTTTCATACACCCCAAATCACATTTTTATGTGTGCAAATAATGAAGTATTAACCCAAGCTACACTGCTGGCCACTCAAATTGCAACACCAAGAAAGACAAGAGATATCACAACAAAATTTATTTAGTAGATAACATGTTGACCAAGTATCAAATGATTAAATTTATAGATTTCTGTGAAGTGTAGTTCCTTCCAGAATCAGTAGCCAGAGTAGCCGCCATTGTTGGAGATCAGCGCTGCCACACGCCTCGGCATTGTTTCAAAGAGACTTTGGATGTGTTCTTGGGGTACAGCAGATCAAGCAGCTTCCACACGTTGCCAAAGTTGATCTGGTGTGGCAGCTTAGGATGTAATCTGGGTCAATCGTTCAGCAACCATAGACAACATGTTTTCTATCGGCAAAAGATCCGGACAGCGAGCTGGCCGGCGAAGCAATTCAATCTGGAGATTGACGAAGAACCCTTGGACAATGTGTGCCACGTGTGGTCGTGCATTATCCTGTTGAAATATGGCTGTGGGCAAGCCCTGAAAGTAAGGAAGGACAACTGGCTCCACCTCGGAGATGTAGCACTGGCTGTTTGAAGTACCGGCAATGCGTTCTAGAGGAGTGCGAGAGTGATACCATACGCGAGTGCGCCCCATACCATAATACCCGGTCCTGAACCAGTGTGGCGGTGCATAACACAGCTGTTCAGCATCCTCTCTCCACGGTGTCTCCAGACTCGAATCCGACCATCGTGGTGTTGCAGTCAGAAGCGTGACTCATCAGTAAAGACAATTTCATTCCATTCTGTCAACCACGTCCTTCTTTCATCACACCATTGGCACCTGTGGTTCTACGTGAAGGGTAGACGAAGCAATGGACGTCTTGTGGACAGACCACTCTGCTGTAAATGGCATCGAATGGTACGTGCAGACACTGGATGAGGCGTTACAGACTGAATGTGCTGTGCTATGGTTCGTGATGTGACTAAGCAATCTGTCACTGCCATGTACACAATGTTCCTGTCATCACATGAAGTGGTGCACTGAGGAGGATGCAATGGAACATGTCGGTCCGTCGTACCCTCCTGCATCCAAGGGTCACAAACCTGCATTACAGTTGTTTGGTTTCATCCAACACGACTACCAATTTCCCTGAAAGATAATCCACACTCTCAGAAGACCACTACCCTTCCTCTATCAAACTCAGATACTTGATCAAATGGTGATCCCTGTTTACTACGAGGCATACTCGATCGTTTTTTTTGAAAAAAACACAATTGCCGAACTTGAAATCGTCGAAAACTCCAAGCCTTAAATAGTGCTTTGAAGTGGCACTATAGGTGCGCGTGATGTGCGTCTGCATTGAAATTTTAATCATTTGCATATCTCACCTCCGCTAATGCATGTTGTAAATTTCATGTTATTTGCATGCTTCCTTCAGGGTGTTGCATTTACAGTGGCCAGCAATGAACATAAAAATCATGAGAAATTTTAAGAACAAGAAAAAGTCAGGAGAAATATGTTGCAAATCGTGTTGGTAGCAGAACATCTGAAATGGGGAGAGCTGGCACCTCTGCATAAACATTATTATTAATCAAAAAGGGCTATTACCATCAAAATATGATTTTGCATCAGTTCACTATAAATGGCAAATAACTTTTCATGTTGTTGCTACCAAATATTATCATGCTGTGTTATTTTTAAAGGAATTAAACAATGAAGAATCTACATGAATGTATGTATGTTTTCCACACTGTGAAAAAAGAAGCACATCTAGAGCCATGAATTTTGAATAATGTTGTCTTTCACCCAAACATATGCTACTTTAAGCCCACATTTTGAAGTTTAATGAACTTTTGATTAACAAACTCAATGATTTGAAGCAAGCAGTGGCAATACTATACAGGATAAAATATTTTTATTTCCAGAATACGAGACAGTCTGCCCAAAATTCTAAAGATATGTTTTTAAATATTTTGTGATTTTGCTGCTGAATTGAATTTTATGTGACATAAGTGCAAAGAACCTGATATTTAATAAATAAAGTTATCATACAAAATGTTAATAATAATACTAATAATAAAAGAATGAGATTTTGTAAGCCATCTTACTAAGAAAACTGAACACTGATTAGAAGAACTGAGAAAAGACTGAAAAATATAAAAGTGGATGACAGCACTTAACATTGTATTGGTAATTTTAAATATATGCTGCTTTTAAAATTTTTGTGATTTTGCTGTTGAATTACATATGGCATAAGAGCTAAGAAAATGATGCTTAATAATAGCTAAAAATACAAAAAAAAGGAGGGACTTTGCAGGAGTGTGTGAGGTCAGTGAGGAGATATTAAAAAAAAAAATCATGAACCCTTGAACCCAAATGTGAAACCTTTCAGACATTTTTTTAATTATGATTATATATCTTAATTTTATATAGCATTCTTTCACAGAAAAAAATTTCATTTATATTCCAATTTTCAGATGATTCTACTTAAGCAGATTATGGCAATCAAAAACTGCATCATTTAATCTTGAAATTACAAAAGAGATGCTGCATTCAATCATAAAGTGATTCATTTTATTGAGTGAGCAAATACTGATTTGTCAAAAATGAGGGGTAGCTTGTAGATTTTTAACACCAACAAGAGCTCTTGTTGGAAGCATGCCAGAAAACTTTGACCTCCATTTTAGGGAAGGAAAAAATGCTATACTCTCATGTTAAAAGTTTAATTTTGGTCATTTCCCAACTTTTTGAACATTTTTTACTTTATAATTTTATTAGTTTTATGTAGAAAGGAAGTTTTAGGGAATCACAAACCTACAGTAAAAAGAAATCAGTCCAAAGAGTTAGTTTGAATGAGTTGATTCTCCCAATCTCACAGCTCATTCAACTATTTCTACTCTTTGCTTCAAACTTAATCATTAATATTCTCATTCATAAACAAAAGTAGATACAATATTTTACTTAAATATCAATCAACATATACCATATGTGAAGGATAAATATTAAAATTTATGATGCATTTAATACCATGTATTAAAATATACTAGCGGGCTGCAGCCACAGCAAAATTTATAAGTTCTATGCAGGGTTGCTACTCAAACGAGAGAATAAAATTCTCTGACTTTTCCAGGTGTGTTTTAAGAAAATTCCAGTCTACCCGCATAGTGCGCATTGGCTGTGCTGAGATGTAAATTAATTATGGTACCAAATGAAAACACAAAAAGTTGGCAATTACATATGACTTATATATATATAATACCCAAAGCATTACTATTGTAACTATAATAGTAGTTGTTTTCTACATTGAAGATTGAGATTAGAATCTGCCCAATCTGGGTTAAAAAATGTCTTTTTTGGAGACATTCTGCAGCTAAATGAAAGAAAGAAATCTATTTAATGATATTTTTAAATAAATTCAGTATTTCATATTTATTTAGCAGCATACATAAGCAAAAAATATGTGCATTAAATTTCCTGATGGTATGTCATCATATTGCTAGAATTAGTTTCAGGAGTACGCCAAAGAAATTTACATGAAATCTGAAAGTATTATTAACAAATAATACATAAACTTAGAAGGGAGAAGCCACATTAAATAAATAACATTAAAATAAAGTTAATTACTTAAACATTAAATAATCAACGATATTTTGAATTACAATAATCAACAATATTTTGGCAAATATAATTATATTAAATGGTTAGTCTAGATTTACTACTTTTTTATTACACTGCAAAATGAAAAATACAGCATTTATTAAAAAGAAAAAAAAAAGTTTACAAGATTTTGCGGTAAAATCCTAATATATGGTGCGGCCTTGGTGGAATTTTGAAAATTGTTGCCAACACCAAAATGACCCATTTACTACTCATCATAAATGCCCGGTTTACTGCTCAGCATAATGTTGCCAAATCCCGTGTGTATTGTATAACTACGATTAAGACAATTTTATTTTATACGAGAATGGGAAGGTATTTTCTTTCGTTCAACATGCACAGCACATGTGCATATATTTTTACAGACATAACCAAAAGATAAAAATTTCTTAAACTATTTCTTGTAAGCACATGCACTCCCACCGCTCAGCAACAAGATGAACGAATCAAACCCTCAATAATGCTTTCTGCTATGCAGTGGCACTTGATGATCAATGGAGAATTGGAACACGTTTCTGGACACACGTGCTCTCACTCACAAAGCAGAAGTGTGCAATGACTTCTCACTGATGAAACAACTTTGGCTTTCTTTTATATGTACTATGGAGAAAAACCAAGTGCTTTCATACACCCCAAATCACATTTTTATGTGTGCAAATAATGAAGTATTAACCCAAGCTACACTGCTGGCCACTCAAATTGCAACACCAAGAAAGACAAGAGATATCACAACAAAATTTATTTAGTAGATAACATGTTGACCAAGTATCAAATGATTAAATTTATAGATTTCTGTGAAGTGTAGTTCCTTCCAGAATCAGTAGCCAGAGTAGCCGCCATTGTTGGAGATCAGCGCTGCCACACGCCTCGGCATTGTTTCAAAGAGACTTTGGATGTGTTCTTGGGGTACAGCAGATCAAGCAGCTTCCACACGTTGCCAAAGTTGATCTGGTGTGGCAGCTTAGGATGTAATCTGGGTCAATCGTTCAGCAACCATAGACAACATGTTTTCTATCGGCAAAAGATCCGGACAGCGAGCTGGCCGGCGAAGCAATTCAATCTGGAGATTGACGAAGAACCCTTGGACAATGTGTGCCACGTGTGGTCGTGCATTATCCTGTTGAAATATGGCTGTGGGCAAGCCCTGAAAGTAAGGAAGGACAACTGGCTCCACCTCGGAGATGTAGCACTGGCTGTTTGAAGTACCGGCAATGCGTTCTAGAGGAGTGCGAGAGTGATACCATACGCGAGTGCGCCCCATACCATAATACCCGGTCCTGAACCAGTGTGGCGGTGCATAACACAGCTGTTCAGCATCCTCTCTCCACGGTGTCTCCAGACTCGAATCCGACCATCGTGGTGTTGCAGTCAGAAGCGTGACTCATCAGTAAAGACAATTTCATTCCATTCTGTCAACCACGTCCTTCTTTCATCACACCATTGGCACCTGTGGTTCTACGTGAAGGGTAGACGAAGCAATGGACGTCTTGTGGACAGACCACTCTGCTGTAAATGGCATCGAATGGTACGTGCAGACACTGGATGAGGCGTTACAGACTGAATGTGCTGTGCTATGGTTCGTGATGTGACTAAGCAATCTGTCACTGCCATGTACACAATGTTCCTGTCATCACATGAAGTGGTGCACTGAGGAGGATGCAATGGAACATGTCGGTCCGTCGTACCCTCCTGCATCCAAGGGTCACAAACCTGCATTACAGTTGTTTGGTTTCATCCAACACGACTACCAATTTCCCTGAAAGATAATCCACACTCTCAGAAGACCACTACCCTTCCTCTATCAAACTCAGATACTTGATCAAATGGTGATCCCTGTTTACTACGAGGCATACTCGATCGTTTTTTTTGAAAAAAACACAATTGCCGAACTTGAAATCGTCGAAAACTCCAAGCCTTAAATAGTGCTTTGAAGTGGCACTATAGGTGCGCGTGATGTGCGTCTGCATTGAAATTTTAATCATTTGCATATCTCACCTCCGCTAATGCATGTTGTAAATTTCATGTTATTTGCATGCTTCCTTCAGGGTGTTGCATTTACAGTGGCCAGCAATGAACATAAAAATCATGAGAAATTTTAAGAACAAGAAAAAGTCAGGAGAAATATGTTGCAAATCGTGTTGGTAGCAGAACATCTGAAATGGGGAGAGCTGGCACCTCTGCATAAACATTATTATTAATCAAAAAGGGCTATTACCATCAAAATATGATTTTGCATCAGTTCACTATAAATGGCAAATAACTTTTCATGTTGTTGCTACCAAATATTATCATGCTGTGTTATTTTTAAAGGAATTAAACAATGAAGAATCTACATGAATGTATGTATGTTTTCCACACTGTGAAAAAAGAAGCACATCTAGAGCCATGAATTTTGAATAATGTTGTCTTTCACCCAAACATATGCTACTTTAAGCCCACATTTTGAAGTTTAATGAACTTTTGATTAACAAACTCAATGATTTGAAGCAAGCAGTGGCAATACTATACAGGATAAAATATTTTTATTTCCAGAATACGAGACAGTCTGCCCAAAATTCTAAAGATATGTTTTTAAATATTTTGTGATTTTGCTGCTGAATTGAATTTTATGTGACATAAGTGCAAAGAACCTGATATTTAATAAATAAAGTTATCATACAAAATGTTAATAATAATACTAATAATAAAAGAATGAGATTTTGTAAGCCATCTTACTAAGAAAACTGAACACTGATTAGAAGAACTGAGAAAAGACTGAAAAATATAAAAGTGGATGACAGCACTTAACATTGTATTGGTAATTTTAAATATATGCTGCTTTTAAAATTTTTGTGATTTTGCTGTTGAATTACATATGGCATAAGAGCTAAGAAAATGATGCTTAATAATAGCTAAAAATACAAAAAAAAGGAGGGACTTTGCAGGAGTGTGTGAGGTCAGTGAGGAGATATTAAAAAAAAAAATCATGAACCCTTGAACCCAAATGTGAAACCTTTCAGACATTTTTTTAATTATGATTATATATCTTAATTTTATATAGCATTCTTTCACAGAAAAAAATTTCATTTATATTCCAATTTTCAGATGATTCTACTTAAGCAGATTATGGCAATCAAAAACTGCATCATTTAATCTTGAAATTACAAAAGAGATGCTGCATTCAATCATAAAGTGATTCATTTTATTGAGTGAGCAAATACTGATTTGTCAAAAATGAGGGGTAGCTTGTAGATTTTTAACACCAACAAGAGCTCTTGTTGGAAGCATGCCAGAAAACTTTGACCTCCATTTTAGGGAAGGAAAAAATGCTATACTCTCATGTTAAAAGTTTAATTTTGGTCATTTCCCAACTTTTTGAACATTTTTTACTTTATAATTTTATTAGTTTTATGTAGAAAGGAAGTTTTAGGGAATCACAAACCTACAGTAAAAAGAAATCAGTCCAAAGAGTTAGTTTGAATGAGTTGATTCTCCCAATCTCACAGCTCATTCAACTATTTCTACTCTTTGCTTCAAACTTAATCATTAATATTCTCATTCATAAACAAAAGTAGATACAATATTTTACTTAAATATCAATCAACATATACCATATGTGAAGGATAAATATTAAAATTTATGATGCATTTAATACCATGTATTAAAATATACTAGCGGGCTGCAGCCACAGCAAAATTTATAAGTTCTATGCAGGGTTGCTACTCAAACGAGAGAATAAAATTCTCTGACTTTTCCAGGTGTGTTTTAAGAAAATTCCAGTCTACCCGCATAGTGCGCATTGGCTGTGCTGAGATGTAAATTAATTATGGTACCAAATGAAAACACAAAAAGTTGGCAATTACATATGACTTATATATATATAATACCCAAAGCATTACTATTGTAACTATAATAGTAGTTGTTTTCTACATTGAAGATTGAGATTAGAATCTGCCCAATCTGGGTTAAAAAATGTCTTTTTTGGAGACATTCTGCAGCTAAATGAAAGAAAGAAATCTATTTAATGATATTTTTAAATAAATTCAGTATTTCATATTTATTTAGCAGCATACATAAGCAAAAAATATGTGCATTAAATTTCCTGATGGTATGTCATCATATTGCTAGAATTAGTTTCAGGAGTACGCCAAAGAAATTTACATGAAATCTGAAAGTATTATTAACAAATAATACATAAACTTAGAAGGGAGAAGCCACATTAAATAAATAACATTAAAATAAAGTTAATTACTTAAACATTAAATAATCAACGATATTTTGAATTACAATAATCAACAATATTTTGGCAAATATAATTATATTAAATGGTTAGTCTAGATTTACTACTTTTTTATTACACTGCAAAATGAAAAATACAGCATTTATTAAAAAGAAAAAAAAAAGTTTACAAGATTTTGCGGTAAAATCCTAATATATGGTGCGGCCTTGGTGGAATTTTGAAAATTGTTGCCAACACCAAAATGACCCATTTACTACTCATCATAAATGCCCGGTTTACTGCTCAGCATAATGTTGCCAAATCCCGTGTGTATTGTATAACTACGATTAAGACAATTTTATTTTATACGAGAATGGGAAGGTATTTTCTTTCGTTCAACATGCACAGCACATGTGCATATGAATCTCTCAATTCTCGAGGTTACTGCAAACCAAAGTTGCTGAAAACTTGCTTTGTTCTAAAAGATAATCTGATTGGAGCTGTGAAAGTTGGCTCTACACCAGCTGCCTGAATGATGCCAACGCAATACATAATTAACCATGCCCCTCTTTTTTTTTATCACCGTATGAAATTTCTAGACTTTTCCATATTTTGAGTAAAATAGTTAAATTCCCTGACTTTTTCAGATTTTCAGGTTTTTCAGGTAGCATGGCAGCCCTATAAACATGAAAAACAAATGTACAAAAACATTTCAGTATGAATGAAATCAGTTCATTCTTTCCAAGCAATAACCAATTCATAAATAATTTTTGTTGCCCAACCAGGAAACAAAAAATTTTGACATTTTAGGTTAATACATATACATATGATGTCAGGATTTAAATTTAATGTAATTAAACAACTTTCAATATCAATACAAGAATTAATGTGGCAATAACATGCTGTGTCAATATTCCTAACCTGAAACAAAAAAAGTACTCAACAGCAGCTATTTATCTAAAATGCTATTTTCTTTCATGACAGCAATGACGTCAATGTAATCGCATGCATCTTTACAAAACTCACAATTTTTTTAATAACAAACTCTATGATCTGAAAGTGAACAGTGGCAACACTTTTCGAAATACAGCAGATTTTTATCTCCAGCATGCGAGACTCCCCACACGGAAAAATGAGTACAAAAATTACCATTTTCAGAGTTTTTAATTAATATTTTGGTCATATACAGATGAGAATGGTCAAACTGGCCACCCACGAATTTTTGGAATCCAGGAATACCTCTCTTCAAACTCAACTCCCAGCAGTTCCAGAGGAGATAATGCCACAAACAAATAAACAGATAGACGTGCAGAGATTTTAATAGTATAGGTAATTTTAAATAAATATATAAATTACCTCATCTTGAAAATTTTTTGCAGATGCAGGTGGTAATCTCTCAAAACTTAATCCTACATCAGTTTTTGATAATTCCTTATCCATCTGGTCCATGTAAGCTTTCATTTTATTCAATACTTTTCCACATTCCCCAGAGATATTCTTCTTGCTTACTGAAAATAAATACTTGAAGTGTTAAACATTATACATTTTTTATTATAATAAAGAGAAAACATACTCACATTAAACACAGAAATACATATTTTACCCTGCTTTTGCTCATCAAGTGAAATATCATCATCATCATCATCTGAATATCCACTCATAGATGAACTTGATTTTTCATCATCAGAACCAGGTATTCGAAGGTCTGAAATACATTTTTACTTCTTTATATAAGATTATACATATATCTCCACAAAAAATTTAAATCTTCAACTATATCATTTGATATACTACTTCTATATGCAAATGTATGCACCCTTAATTCCAATACGTAGGTGCGCATACAGCCAATTAAAACTGTGAGTTTGAAAAGGGTGTAATGGTTTAGTAAAAATATATCCATATATATAAATGGAATTTAAATCATTAAAAAATAACTTTACTCACAAAATAAGTAAAAATTCTACCAGCACCAGAATTTTACATACATTGCTATGAGTATATAACTCTAGCCGTTGTTTAACCTTTTAATTGCTTAAGATGTCACTGACATAATGATAATGATTGTTGAGCAATATTACTTCTGCTGGGTTATGTTTTAAAGAACACAGTGTACTCTGCAAGGTTTTGAATTAAACGGGATAGAAAGTTCCAGAACATAGTCCTACCAGGGAAACAACAGGCAAAAAAGTATGAAAAACTTTGAAAGTTGGCATGAAATGATAAAATCTAACAATGCAATGGACTAAAAAATAATTCGCAATTTGTATTAACCGAAATTCATGCTAACCAATAAAAATTCTTATAAGATCATACACATCCCTGCTGGGTCTGAAATTTTGTTCATGCTAATCAAGCGTTTGGCTTAAGCAAGCTCACGTTAAGGAAGTTCGCTGCAGTAATTTTTACTAACAAAACTTTCTTTGGAAAAAGAAAAGTGTTGTAAGAGATTAGAATGATATATTTTATTAAATGGTGGCCAATCGGTGCTGATGCATTTGTTTGTGTTATCATAAAAGAGGAAAATCCATGAATTTTTTTTTTTACCTTTGTTAACACAGTCATAGTGTATCTACTTGAAGACAATACCTTCACAGGAAATTTCTACAAAAAAGTGTTGCTCAAATTCCCTTATAAAGACTGCAAGCAGCTAACTTGTTAATTGACAGGAACCAAATGCAGGACAAAGTAGCGGTCTTTTTTACTCAAGTTCAATGGACTTGTATATTATTATTAACATTAAAATAATAAAAATATTTTTTTAAAATAAAAGTATTAAAGAAAATCTAGTAAGACATTTTCTTTAATTAGGCATTTGACATGAATTATGCTATATTCAAATAAAATATTTATTTGGAATGTAATGCTTCAAAAAATGAAAAGGGAAAATTATTCCTAGAAAAAAAAATATCCCAA
>KK113148.1:91714-106721 GCA_000611955.2 Stegodyphus mimosarum
ATTTATTTATATGCAAAATAATACCCTTTCTTTACAAAAATGCCATATTAAACAATTATATTATTTAATGAACTCTAAGAAATAACAACATTGCTTAGTTTCCTATTAAGTATTATTTATTTTTCCTTTCCAACTTTCAGTTATACAGTGATGCTTTTAATCCTATTTCATACAAAGTTTATTAATGTTTCATTATTTATACCAAATGTACACTTAATTACTTTGAAAAGATATTTTTAATAATAAATTTCTAAATTCCAGTTCTGCATGAATACCATTCAAAATACAATCCTTGGGGGGGAAAAAGTCTGCATTGTTTGGGAACAGATATTTTCTTTACTGGTATTTAAACAATTGTTTATGTTATATCCTTAAACCCTCTAAATCATTTGAAAAATAAATACCATTTAACACCCATCTTTTTCCAAATAGCAATCCAAGCAAAATCTTACAATTTCTTACCCCTGGAATTCAGTCACAAAGTGCTATGCCACTGGTATAAATAATGAATATTTAAATTCATTTTAAAATACATGCTTATATATTTTTTCAAACATTTACTGCTCATTCAAAAGATAAAAGTTTTGCAGAAAATAAACACTCCTTTAAAAAAGGATGCAAATTTCACAACTTCAGCATTAAAGATGCCAGAAAATTTGCAATCACCAAACATCTTAAAATTATAGGCAATAATTAAGGAAATAAATTACATACCTAATTAAAAATAATTATTATTTGCATGCAAATAAAGAATATAGACAAGTGTTGAAAGTTGTGCCCATTCTTGTTTTATCAAGCGCAAAATTGTAGTCTTTGCCAATCCGGTAATTTCCACTAACTGACGCTGACTAGCACTTCGTGGTTGTTGCTTGACCTTATCCAGGAAACTAATTTTTTCAGCTAACGTCAAGTTCCATCCTGGCATTTTGGCAGGGGAGACAAGACACGTGCACAGTTCACCGACTAAAGTGCTCTGAAGGAACCTTGGTGTTTTGGGGTCAAAATGTTGAGGTCAAGAGGGAGTTAAATGCTCGCCATTCAAAGCTTAGGCACTAAAATCATCTCAAAAGGGTGGTGGAATGGTAGCTTTCTCATGTAAACTTTAATCATAATTGATAGGTGGGAATTCCTTTCAGGTGGAACACTCTATTCTTCATTTCCTTGAAAACCGGAGACACAGTGGGACTAATAACCTTGCTGAGAGCTACTGGTAGCTCTGTTTTAAGAAAGGTCAAAGAAAATGGTGCGCATGTTCACCTCCCACTGGTTTTGCTCTTGTCATATACTTAAGGAATTCCCGACCTTTGATAAAGCATTCTCCTCGGGAGCGCAGCTACAGATCCTCCCATATGTTGCGGACCACCTGCTGTATGTGGCCGACTTGTGGCTTCTGTCTCTTATTCGCTCTCACATTTTTTGGTCCAATTATATGAAATTTTGGTCCAAACAAAAGAATAATATTAGGTTTATGTACATAGGATTTGCTTCGGTTCTTTAAGATTCGGGTCTGAAAAAGCAGCTGGTCCGATTAACTCAATTCGACTGCATACACATATATTTGGTATCAAAATTATAAATGTTCTGGAAATAGGCTCAATTGGAATGCCAAGTGAATTGTAGTCACAAATGTGAATTTAAATAAAAAAGGAATTTAATCCGGTTCGACTGTTTCTTCTTCAGAACGGATGGACGCTCTAAGCATCAAATATTTACACTAAACAACATTGCTACGCTTCTACATCTCAGTGGTCTTACCATCAGTGCTTCCAAAATTGTGCTATCATTACATTTTTAGTCGACAGGATAGGACTACGTGCTACTAACCTCAATGGAACATTAATTCCTCAGCTGAATTCTGTAAAATAGTATCTTTCTGCAAAAGTTAAAAAGTGTCTTCATTCATCTGCAAGTTTGTACATCTCGTGAAAAGGAGTATTGCATTTAGTATTTCAGCCACCACAATAATATTCATAAAAAAAAAAGTGTGTTTCTCACTACTTGAATTCCGAATCAGGCCAAGGTCACTATCACTGAAGTACAATGTGCGAAAATGTATTTTTTAACAGCGTTATAGACAGTATGTTTTTCAACAAGTATGAAAGTGCTTATCTCATTTGGAAAGTTAAATATTATCAAAAGTGGTTTGAAATGTGATTAATTTCTTTGGTTCCAAATTAAATGTCCTAAGTTGTTTACATTGAGGAAATCAAGTAATGATATTGAAAAAAAAATGTGTTTTAATCGTGCTATTTTTTTTTATTATTATTTTTATTTTATTTATTTATTTTTAGTTTTTTCCAGTTGCATTATTGTGATAACTTGCTCAATAATTGGTTATATTTTGAAACCTGAAAATATAACGTTTTCTCAGAAATTGAATTTTATTCAATGGATATGGAAAAAAAAAAAGAGAGAGAGAGAGAGAGAAAAGTACAGCTTTATGAAAATATCAAATTAAAATGTATAATTATTCTAAGATTTTATTCAATTATTAAATTTTACTGCTATTAGTAAATATAAGTTTTGCCAAAAATTTTAAATTACTGATAAGAATTTTGGAATTATTTTGTAAATAAGACTATTGTTTAAAAATTTGAATTTTCAGAATTTTCTAATTATTTTGCAAATGATGTCTGCATGAAATATAAATGAAATGATTATTAAATGGGAGAATATTAAATATTGTTAAAATTAATATAGAAATAATAAAGACTTCAGAAATTGAATAATCGCAATCTCTACATATAATAAAACAAAGAGTCTGTGTGTGTGTGTGTGTGTATCTTTCGTTCGTGTTGCGAGTAAGCTAATAGACCCAGGGCCACGAAATTTGGTACATAGGTGTATCTACACAAGAGTCAGTGCACCTCGAAGCGATTTTTTTGAAATTCGAATTAGAATATTTTTTATTTTATGTTTTGTGACCAAATGGCGTCATTTTGAGACATAATGGGCTACAGGAAAGCGAGATTTCACTCTATACATTTCATTTTTACATCGTCGTGAAGCGTAGACACTTAGCTATTTTACGAACTTAAAATAAATTTCGTATTTCAATAAATCGATTAAATACGAATTTATTTAGGAAGGTGAGCTTAACACCTTTTCAGCGGAATTTTTTTTAAAAAAACTTATTTTAAAAAATGTGCTGTTTATTTTCCTTTGATTTTTGGACACGTTGAACTTTAATCCTTTCGACTCCTTTTAAAAAAAGAATTTTGGAAAAATAATAATATTTTGTATTTTTTTAAAATTTTTTAAATGAAGCTTCCGAATACACTTCTCACATCTCAGATATTTTAAAATGTAGTTTTGGCAACAATTTTCCTTTCTTATTGTTGTTGATAGATTTTTGATGAAATTGCATCATTTTGAATAGTTTCATTCTTTTAAAAATTTCGGTTTGGCAACAATTTTTCATCGTATTTCTTATGTTACTGTTTTTAAGAGACTGAAAAGTTTAAGAAATTAAAAAGTTGTTTCTTTTTGCAACGGTAAATTGTTTAATTACTTTATTAGGATAATTAACATTTGTATCAAGGGATATTGCTTATTTCATTGTAATATTATGTTTTAATTATATATAATTTTAATTATAAAAAAGTTTTGCATGATATTTTTTAATCTGTTTAAGTTCTTAATCTGTTTATACCATTTGAGTTCTTAAGATTTTGCAAAGGGAAGTTGGTTAATTTATTTATTAGGATAAGTAATATTTGTATTAAGGGATACTGCATATTTCATTGTCATTTTTTATATGTATAATACATTTTTATTGATTTCTTTTTTGATAAAGTTGTTCTGCAGAGTAAAATTCTGCGCGAAATGTTTTGTTTTTTGAGTTTCTTTCATGTTATTTTTTGCTTATTTCACTGTTTGTAAGATATTGAAACGTTTTGCATGATTTTTTTGCATGAGCCAGTGCACCTCGAAGCGAGTTTTTCGAAATTCGAATTAGATTTTTTTTTTTTTTAATTTTGTGTTTTCTGACGAAATCGCGTCCTTTTAAGACATAATGGGCTATAGCAAAGCGAGATTTTACTCTATTGAACAGTTTAAGAAATTGAAAGATTGTTTCTTTTTGCAAAGGTAAATTGTTTAATTAATTTATAGATCTATATTTAAAAGGGCGAGTCTTTCTGTGTGTGTAGGTGTCTTTCGTTCGTACTGCGCGTAAGCTAATAGACCCAGGCCTATGAAATCTGGTACACAAGATGCATCTAGACAAGATGAAATAGTATCAAATTGATAATTTTCTCTCATTATATGAACAACAATGGCACCCAGCCATTGTTGTTGATATCAGCACGGAAAAATGAGGGCGATAATTCTGTGCTGTTTTTAAATTTAATGTTTCTTTTGGATACTGGACGTTTGTCTAGAGAAGGCAGCAGAAAGTTGGTTAATTTATTTATTAGGATGATTAATATTTGTATTAAGGGATATTGCTTATTTCATTGTATGCTTTTTATATGTAATGCATTTTCAACTGAATTTTTTTAAAGTTGTTCTTTGTTTCTTTTTCGATAAAATTGTTATGCAGAGTAAAATTCTGTGCAGTTCTCAAATTTAATGTTTGGTGTTCTCTTTAGGCATTTTTCCGGTACACTTAAAAGCCAGACGAAGGCTGGCCGCGCAGCGGCTAGTAAAATTTATAAAAGAATTTAATTAAGAGTAAAATGTATTAAAATTTGTTTGGAATTATGGTAAATGAATGTTATAATTATCAATAATTGTATGTAAATATAAGAGTACGATGAGGCAGTGCTGGTTCAAATGTGTAAGATAAAAAATATGAAAGCAAACTTCTAAATTTAATTGGCTATAACTTCTTTTATTTTTCATTTAATTTGGGGACTTTCAATTTTTGGACTCTCTATGTCTAAAAATAGCACCGTAAGTCTGAACTGTGTCCTTCAAATTAATCATGTGATCCTACATAACGCATAATGCAGATACCTCTTGCGCAATCACCAAATTGTAAACCAAAACTCGGAACTGAAACTTTTTCATCCCCTCTCTTTCTTCCTCTGATGTACTGCCACACTCTTCCCTTTTCGCTTACACTTTCATACTGTTAAGACACTGCCGCAATCATCTATGTGCTGCTTTCATCACTTCTATCGCTATAGTATCAAAACTGTAAATGTTCTGGAAATAGGCATGATTGGAGTGCCAAGTGAATTGTGGTCACAAATATAAATTTAAATAAAAAAGGAATTTAATTCGGCTCGGCTGCTTCTTCTTCAAAATAGATGGAGGCTCTAAGCATCAAGTACCAATGCTAAAAAAAATTACTATTATTTACGCTTCTACATCTCAGTGGTCTTAACATCAGTGCTTCCAAAATTGTGCTATCATTACATATATACAAAGAAGTTTAAAAGTAATTTTTCACAAAGGCCAAAAATCAAAATTCTACATACAAAAGTACACACTGAACTATATTACATGTTTTAGAAGAATGGAAAAGAACACAAATACCAAATAAAAATCTGTTTATCTACATCACATCCAACTTGCATTCCAGCAAATATTCAACTAAAAGAGCAATTTATATTTAAAAAAATAATAATAAAAACACAGAAGCACATGCATCGCAAAAATTAAGATTTTAACAACTTGCGACCAATTTCAAACTGCCCCATTATTCCTTATGATGTTGAGTACACTTCCATTGAGAAAGCTAAGTTTTGTTAACAATTCTGGTCCCACATTAATTTGAACCATGCGCTCTCTATGGTTGCTTTTAAGGCATTAAAGGAAGAAATCCATTCTTGTAAATTCTCTGACACATAATATTAGCATTATACACACATTCCGAATTGAGTTAAAATCGAGGCTCAATGGTGCCCACTCAAGAACAGTGACATTTTCCATGTGTAAGTAATTTTTTGCACCATTAGAGATATGCATGGAGGCATTGTCTTACTGGTACACTCAATTCTGTCCTCCAATGTTTTCTGCAACTGACATAAGGTGGTCTCTTAGTGTTTCTGTGTATTTAAATGAATCTTACCGACCATCTAGAAAGGTGAAACCCATGTACCCTTTGAAACCGAAAGCTACCTACAACATAACAGAACTATCTTCACTATTCCCATTGAAATAACTCTTTTCATAAATCATGCAAGTAATATGAATATCTGTGAAGCCCATCTAGGTTCCTTCCCCCCCTATCACTGAAAATTACAGAGCTCCATTTCTTACCATATGCCATGTGGTTACAGGCCTATTGCAATCTCATTAACTTGTGAAGCTTTGACAGCACTAATGATCAAGCCATTTTTACTTGAATCATACAACCAGATTCCTTGAATCTCTTATGAACAGTGTTTTTGGATATTTGCAACCCACAAGCCCTTGTAGTTTGGAAAACTGACTATTGTTATGTCAAAGCCATTCTTCGTATACACCTATCTCCGTGACTATCCGTCACTAGGGGTCTTCCTGAATGGTTTGGCTGATGTGATGTTTTACGCGACATCACATCAGCCATGTCAAAATAAATATGCCATGTGGTTACAGGCATATGCGACATCACATGTCAAAATAAATATGCCATGTGGTTACAGGCCTATTGCAATCTCATTAACTTGTGAAGCTTTGAGAGCACTAATGATCAAGCCATTTTTACTTGAATCATACAACCAGATTCCTTGAATCTCTTATGAACAGTGTTTTTGGATATTTGCAACCCACAAGCCCTTGTAATTTGGAGAACTGACTATTGTTATGTCAAAGCCATTCTTCGTATACACCTATTTCCGTGACTATCCGTCACTAGGGGTCTTCCTGAATGGTTTGGCTGATGTGATGTCTTACGCGACATTACACAATAAATCATGCTTACATATGGATTCAGAAGTTTAAAATTACTTTCAAACCTACCGTGCAATTAAAAGTACAGAAACTTCTTAACTTCAGCATCAGAAAGCTCCATAGCTTTAGCATACTTAAATGCAGTTCAAATGATCTTTTATCTTTCTTAAATAGGAGGTCTGAATGAGGGCATTATCATATAAAAGGCCCAAGTTTCCCATCATGATTGTCACTAACCAATTTGCATAAAATTACATTTGAGTATAAACTTTTGGGACAAAGTATATAGTATTGTAGAAATTTTTTAAACAAAAGATCTTAAAATTATTTGTGCAAAATGCTGCTGAAAAATTAAAGACAAAAAATAAATAAATAAATAAATAAATAAAGTAAATAAATAAATCCCATTTAAAGATATGAAAAATATATGTATATATAAGGGGTGGTTATAATTAAAGTTACTCTATTTAGACCTACATAGAGCCCATTCAGTAGAGACCTACATAGAGCCCATTGAAACTTAGTATGTACATTATACGGACCATGGGGGAAAGAAAACTGTACTAAAAAATGATACTTCAAATTTTGACTACCAAGTGAAGAGGACGTGTGAAGAACAAAAAAATACAAAACTTTATTTAATCACAGCATTTGTTCAATGCGCATTCCATTTCCCTCAATCACACATTCAAAGTGCATTATACAGCATTCAGTCAATAGTAGCAATATGATGTGTTCGTTATGCTTTCTTTCAATTCAGGCATAGTCCGCATGCTTCCATCATAGAAATGATCTTTCAGAAATCTCCACACAGAAGTAACAGGGTATTCAAGTATAGAGAACGAGGAGATAAGGCATTCATTCAGAAAACTTCTCAAAATTACCTGATCATTTCCAAAGTGGGCATAAAGCAGTGCCTTAAATGGTGAGCAGTGTTTCACTAGCAATGTGAGATAGTGCACCATCTTACATGAGGACAATTATCTCTAAACATTTCCGTTCTTGTAAGGCAGGAGTGACTTGTTGCTGAAGAAATTCACAGTAACTGGCAAATGGAACAACTTTGAGGCCTTCAGGAGTGCTTTCTTCATAGACAGAGGTGCCAAAAAAATGGAATCAGAAGTAAAATCACACCATACAGTAATGTAAGCAGGATGCAGAGGTGCAACATTAGGACTTGCAGTATCTCATATGTAACATTTATGAGTATTGACTGCACTACCTATGGTAAAATGCAACTCACTCAACCACAAAATGTTCCAAGGCTATCAATGTCAATGGCCATCTGGCCAAAAAATGGCTAATAAGATCAGTGCATTCGTCCAGATCTGCAGAATGCAGTTCTTACAGAACTTGGATTTTGTATGAATATCACTTTAAAATGCAGCGCAGAACTATTTGTTCTGTCAACCAAAGAGAGAAAAATCATGTGGCATCACAAGCACTTGTCAAAGAATACTGGGCTCCTCTTTCAATCATGGCAAAAGAGACTCTTTCCACAATTTTATTTGAAATCCACTTCTGTCTTCTTCCTCACTGCAAGCACAACTCCCAAGTCCCTTAAAATTTGATAATCATCTTTTTCAAACCCTGCCTTAAAGACTTTTAAGCATTGATATTTTTGCAGCGCAGGTGAAAAATTATTGCCATTCTGATAAAACAACTAGATCAGTCTTTTTAAAATGTTCCAAATTTACATAATAATCTTTCTACAGTGCATGAAAAATGCCATCTGTTGGTTAAAATTTGAACTATTAATTTTTATTGCAGATTTCGTTTTCCTGTGGTTCACATAATATTTATGTTACTGTAAAAGCTCAAAGCCTGGTAAAACCTGACTTTTACCAAAGTGGCTTGGTAAAAGTCCGAAGTATGCTTTAAATACGATTCCATTTCGGCCTTTTATGAAGCCTTTGCAATAAAACCTACAAGTTACCAACGCCTTCCAGTAAAAGCTCGAAATAAGAGATTTAAATCAACATTAAATAAGCCTGAACACGTACATTCCATCGTGATACTTTTGCGTTCATGCCCCTCATTTGCGCCATTTGCAGTCCAGCTTTGAAGGAATTCAAACAACTGCAAGATCTGAAACATAAGCAGTTTGTTTCCCATTTTAACAAATTTTGCATTTTTTATTTTGCTGAAAGGAAATGAGTGATGTTTTGCAGAAAAAGTTTTATGACATTTTGTTTGAATCTATGAAAAATAAGCATAATAACAGCTTTTATTTATCAAATGAGAAATACAAGGTCTGGCCTGAAAGTAATGTCAGTAAGTCTATTAAAAATCATTTATTGAATTTATCGTTACAAGTGTTTGAAAGTCTTCAAAATAGTCTCCTTTTGCATTGGCTCCAGCAGGACTTCCAGTTCTTGAATGCGTTGTGGCAGTCCTCCTCCAGAATGTTCTTTAATGCTGTGGCACAAGCTGTTTTGATCCTGTTCCACTATCCCAAAATGCTTGCCTTTCAGTGGTGCCAATTTGACAGGACATGTTCCTTGTAAACAGTCTTGATCATAGTAACAGTTTCCGTAGTGGTCTTGCCACAGACCCATCCTCACTCTCCGGATGCTCGAAGCACACTGAGCGATTGTGCGCTACTTAGCTGGGTTCCCCCACTACCAGTTTCAACCAGTTAGACTGTACTCCGACATACAGTCGTCTCACATTACATTCACTGACATTACATTCAGAATAGTTCAGAACATACACTTCTTTAATAAAGGAAGTGAAAGAAGCAAAATCTGCGAAGGAAAAATAAATAGTTCATTAGAGAAGGTTGAAATGCTATAACATCCTAAATATTGGAGGAGAGAACAAAATTCGTCGCATTCCAAAGTTTACATAATAAAAGAGCTCACCTCTGAATATTTTCACAACTTTTGCAGTCTCGAACATTCTCCATTCTGACAATGGGAGGGAATTTTGCAACCAAATCATAAACAGTTTATATGAAATGTGGAGTGATATAAAAACAGCTCATGGTAAACCTAGACACAGGCAATCTTAAGGGTTCTATAGAACAGGTGAACCAAGATATTGAGAACATGTCGGCAATACGGATGGAAACAAATAAGACAAAAAAAATTGGTCGGAAGGATTAAATTTGTTCAAGCAATGAAAAACAAAGCATAAGATGAGGGAATCAGATGTTCACCCTACGAAGCTATGCTAGGTTGTTCTATGAAGATGGGACTTGCTAACACAATTCTGCTATGTAATTTGATTAGTAATATGGCCACTGAAGATTATTTTGAAAAAGTTATAAATATTAATAATGAATGTATAGTTAATAGAGGAGTTGAAGGCACTAATCTCAATCAACAGTTGATTTAGAATAGCAACACGTATGAAATAATACACGTGAAAAATAATCATGCATAAACGATAGAAGTAGACACTGAAGTTCAAATTGGGGGGGGGGGACATACATGGCACAATGGGTGCGATTATCAACGAAGTTCAAAATGTGAAAGTGTTTTGAGAAAGAGCTAAGAAAAAACTTGAGAAACACAAAGAAGATAAAGATTGCGTCTACTAAAACTTTCTGATACCTACTCTTGGATAAACTGTTAAAATAAAAGTACCTGATATCGATAGATTGAAAATGGATCCAAAATCAGTAATAGCCTTCATTACAGATATTAAAGATGATGCGTTTTATGTTCTTCGTACTAAGTTTGGTAAACTAAAATTGTTGTACATGAGAAACCAGTTTAACTTTTGTAATGAAAATTTTTTTAAACGTCGAAGAAGTTGCTACAGAAAAAATAAGTGTATGTGAAGTAGTAAAAAATCTTTCTTTAGTTGGGAACAAGGACTTTGAAAATGCAACCGGTCAAAGAAGCATACTACGAAGTTGTGTTTGTGCAAATCACCTGATCTACTTTGTAATTCAAAATTCCATAACAGTCAAACTTGTTGTAACAGGTAGAAGTATTAACGTAGTAGTATTAAAGAAAAACATACTACATTTTTTTTTATTTTTCCCCCTAAGTTATCAATTTAATTTTTTTATCTATTGCAAAAAGTATTTTTTAAAATTATTGAAATCTCTTCAGTAGTTATCGAGAAAATTGTACATTAGTTCAGCTTTTTCACATGGCATCTTATTTGTGAAATGGCATAAATAATGCAATTTTTTATTTTTATTTCTTGTAACTCTTTGAAAAATAATTGTAAGACAGTTCCATCAACATTATCTTAAATCATACCTTATTTTGATCACTTTTACAATTTAAATTATCAATTAAAAAATTGAAGTGTTTTAACTTTTTGGGGGCACACTGCACACAATATATCTGCGAATAGAAAATCATATCATAAGTAATCCCTCGTTTTGAACTTTTACCGGAAGGCATTATTAAAAGGCTGAAATGAAACCATATTAAAGCATACTTCAGATTTTTACCAAGCCATTTTGGTAAAACCTAGGATTTACTAGACTTCGGGTTTTTACCATAACATACATAGCAAGTTTCAACAAAACAGGTCTACCAGAATGAGCTTTACATAGGTCTAAATAGGGTAACTTTAAATATAATCCTCCTGTATGCGCATATATATATATATATATACAATAATAATTTATTAACTAAAAGTATTATTTAGTTAATAAATTATTACTATATTACTTTGCAGCTTTTGTGTATATTGTGCTATTACCTACCTACCTACACATACAGGTAACAGCACAATATTAAATGTAAAGAGGGAGAAGGGAAAATGTATGTAAATATACATTAAGTTACTTAAACTAAAATTATTTAACAAAGCAAAAACTGAAAATTTTGTAAATAACAATTTAAACAAATTTAGTAACAATTAATATGAAAATACGAAGGAGAAAAATTCAGCTTACCAAGAATTGTGTTCATTGCATCAGCAAAGGCATCAGGATCAAAATTTATCTTTTGCTTTTTACTTTTTTGACTGCTTTCAGGAACTTCAATGCCTTCAATATCAGATCGTTGGTGCACAAATGACTTAAGTCCATCTGTTATAACTTTGGTGACATTTGCTTCATTCGGTTTTTGTGACATTTTTTCTAATATAGAATCTAATGCTTCGGGTGTGATTTCCATCCAGCTGTCATCTTTAAGCAATAAAAACAAACATATCAAACATAAAATATATTAAAATATTATATCAAAATACAAAAAAAGCTCCTACATATCTTGAATCAAATAAAGTCTCAATGTGTAAACTCTGGCAGATATGCACACAACTATTGTTAAGTCAAATGATTACAGTGGTTTTCACTAGATGGTGCACCACACATAAAAGTACTTTAGCTGCATTCAGAACTTGAAGGAAGCAGACACAACAGGATCTCAGGCATCTCACTGTTCATGGCATTAGAAGTAGATGTCTAATATAATGAAATGCATTTGCCAGGTGGCAGAAAACTTGTAAGTTAGACTATGTATCTGCCAGATAGCAAAACAATAAATATGTAAATAAAGGTGAAATGGAAGAATAGGAAGGTCATTACATGGAGTCAAACATACATGAAAGTTCGATATGCTACAACCAACCATCATTTTTTGGTGAACATCGGATGTGATTAATAGACCTGGACTTATGGCTGAAGAAAATAGAGTTCTTTTAAACTCCAAAGATTTGGATTTTAAATGGGAAATAATTCAAGGGAAAATATTCATTGTTCAGCTCTGAATAGAACTGAATGGTTTAAAAAATTTACAAAACAAAAAAAGGCGCACCATCTTGAAAGAGTTGACAGCTATTCTAGAACAAGATTTACTGAAAAACACGAGTGATTCATTTGCAGAGATGGCAACTAACACAGAAGATATTCCAAGTGTTTTGGAAGCAGTGGTCTAAAGAGTATCTGTGCCACCTTCAGCAGAGCACATTCATGTAAGTGATTTAGTTCTCATTAAAGAAGATAATATACCTTTACTATGCTAAAAACTTAGATGAATAATAGAATTGTTTTCTGGAAGAGACAATAAAGTTCGAGAATAAAAACTGTGCACGGGGACCTTAAATGTCCTATCACCAAACTGTGTCTTTTACCAAGAACAGAATTAACTTTTATCCTTGTTGAACATATTTTATCACTTTTTTTGTATTACTTATGATACTAATAGTTTATTTATTTATTTTAGTTTAACCCTTACAATTTATTACTGAATACAGTAAGCTGTAAGCAATTTTACTAGAAGACTGGTAAGTGTAATATGTAATTATATATTTTTTAAATAATTTGTATGGCATTCCATTTCTATATTTTTCATTTAATTGTTCATATGTATTGCAGATTGCATTGAGATGAATGCAATTAATTGGAGGGGGGTGTTTAATCTCCTTTGATTGCAATGGTGCACTGCACATAAAAGTTAACTGCATTCAGAACGTGGAGGGAGCAGCCACACCAGGAACTTGGGCATCTCACAGCTTAAGGCATTAGAAGTTAATGTCTAGTAATATATAAAATATCTGTTGAGTGGCAGAAAACTTGTAAATTAGAGTATGTATCTACCAGGTGGCAGAATTATAAATAAAAGTAGAATAGAAGAATAGCAAGCTTATCAAATGGAGTCAAACATACATGATAGTTCAACATGCAACAATCCACCATCAATTATGCAAAATAGAATAAAATACAAATATTACATTTCCTTTGGATTACTATTCACTACCCACCAGACTACTCAAACTCAATTCTTGCTTTTGCTTTCCCAATGACTGTTAAAAAAAATTTTAAAAAAAACGGATTCTATAAATTTTATGAATATTTCACAACAGTTTATTTGTTAAAACTTCCTGACTTTTTCTATTTTCTAATTCTTTCTGAAAATAAATCAATTTGGCAGCCATCCTCACACAACATATGAACAGTCAGTTAATTTTGAATTCTTCCAAGTCAGAATGATCTTTTTTTTTTTTTTTTTTTTTTTTATTTTTTTTTTTTTTTTTTTTTTGGAATAAAAGAACACAAGCTCTATGCTACAGTCTCTGGATGTAGGCATAATTCATTAATTTATTATGAATACCCAAAATTTATTATGAATTTTTATGAATAAGAATATGAATATACAAAATATGAATACACATATTCCTAACACATTTAAAAATCTATTGTATCCTGAACAGACATTTTTTGTAACAAATTTTATCATAAACTTGAAAATACAAATATCACTTTTTTTAAATACACCTCTCCCCCCAAAAAAACCTGTTACGTAAAGGTACATCTTCAGCTCACTGATGCTCTCATAGCTTTGGACATTTCACTTTTTCTATGCTTAACTTTATGACAATTTTTTCCATGTTTAACTTTACGACAATCTCATTAATTGTTACTGTTCCTCGACAAAAAATTATGAGTACGCTCTGATAACATTTTACACGTTTTCTATATATATTATGGGTGACTATGATTTTTATTAAAGTGTGAACTGAGATCTATATTTTTTAATATATTCTTATCAAGCAACTGAAGCTTTATTTAAAAAACTGACTTTTCATTTTTGGAATTCCAAGTTTGAGCAAATATTTGTATAATTAAGTAAATGCTAAAATATTTAGACTTTTGTTGAATAATTATACATGTGTAGGCCAAAAGTTAAAATAACAATATAAGCTATGTAGCAAAATTTACATAACATTTCAGTGCCTGGTAGCTATGAATCCAGAAAAGAAGAAACTTCCAAGAAATGCAGATACAAGAGTTGTGATGTGCTACAATACAGTATTGTACCCTATTTTTATCAAAACTGCAGTTAAGAGCTATCAAACATAATTAGATGTAATGAGATAGTAACCTCTCCCAAATTATACATTGATTTCCAGTGGTGCTATGATACGATCCAGAAAACTGTAAAAATAATGAAAACTTATCAAATGCATACAACATTTAATACTTCCCATTAGTTCATTTAAATACAAAAATAATTCTTGGCTATAGATTGTGTGCTCACATTTGGAACTTCTATTGGAAAACAATGATATAAATAGATACTGTCATGAATACAAATTTTTCCTATTTACACTTATTATTCAGAGATAAGGTCGTTACGATAAACAGTAAATAAAGACCATTTATGGGTTGGTTCAGCAATAGATTTTTTCTTTTTTTTTTAATTTTTAATTTAATAGAAATATATTTTGTAAGTTATTATAATAGAAATAAATATTTATCCAGTTTTAAGTTACA
>KK113148.1:115799-193376 GCA_000611955.2 Stegodyphus mimosarum
TAATCAGACATTAAAATTACATTCTTTAAATGATTTTAACACATTTCTAATCATTTAATAAAAAGGGAGACTACTTAATGACAAATATTTTCTAAAACAAATCCACTGATTAAAATCACTAACACCCCACTGCATATATGTAGTGATACTGTAAATAACTGGATTATGCTGCTAGGTGCTAGGACTTTTTAACTTAGGATTTCCTGTGTCTATTTGTCAAGTGGTTTTAATCTGAATAGAGCGATTTGTCTCCACTACTAAAAAGGGAGACTACTTAATGACAAATATTTTCTAAAACAAATCCACTGATTAAAATCACTAACACCCCACTGCATATATGTAGTGATACTGTAAATAACTGGATTATGCTGCTAGGTGCTAGGACTTTTTAACTTAGGATTTCCTGTGTCTATTTGTCAAGTGGTTTTAATCTGAATAGAGCGATTTGTCTCCACTACTAATTTGTACACATTCCTGCCCATGGATGCTGCCATTTTTATGCTCAGCAGCCACAAAGAAGAAATAGAGTTCACGAAATTTTGTGTGATGAAGAATAACATGGCACATATGTCTCACTTCCATTGCTCACCTTCTTGTTCAACGTGACTTCCCCCTCAACAGTTACTCTCAAAACTAATTCGGTTGATAAAATAAGGGTTAGTCTTTATTTTAGGGGGTCCCCTTGATTATCATCAAGTTGTTGTTTCATTTATGGTAACCTGAGTAATTGAATGTTATGGAAACTCTATTATGACATGTTGTTGGGTGATTGCGGTGATTTGGACTGATGGGAAAGTATTTGTAAGAGCTTATTTCTGCATTGGATGTCAGATCGAAAGTACATTGCTTATTTTGTGCTGTACCTTGTAAATTGGGTCTATGTGATGAGATTATGTGAAGTTTCTGTACGATTTGGAACGAAAGAGAAAAAAGCATTAATGGACTGGTGTGTAAATGAAGATTTACTTAGTAATCATTATAAGTGTCCTGTTTGTACAAAGGAAATGTGTATGGTCGAACATAAAGATCGTTCAGACTGCTTTGGATGGGTTTGCCGCAAAAAAAGGTTCACGCAAGAAATGTCACGGACATCCCAGCACTATGGAGGATATTTTTTTACTCTTATTTTTGTGAATTTATGTGGTCATGGCAGTACACCTATTCAAATTCAGATAATTTTAGAAAGTTTTTGGATGCTGTTAAGGAATTTTGTGTGCCACAGACTGAAGACACAGAAATTTCTAAATATGGTACATTTATATTTCCTTTTTGTAGTGCAAATATGCAATAAGATGTATTTCTTATGTTATTTCATTGTGTGACTTAAAGTGCAGTTTATTGAGCTTCGATTGGCAACAAATTTTGTTCAGTTTCGGTGATGAGTAACTTTGTTTTAACATTATATGAAGTCATTATTCTCCTGATTTTTTTTTCAAGTGAAAATAGATCGATGTGTACATGAACAAAGTCAAGCGAGTGCGCAATGCAGAATCTGTGCAATTATCCGATTTTTTTAAAGTGAAAAATAAATCAATATGTACATTGACACCAAGTTTGTGCAATTCTTTGACTTGTTATTTTGGTTTTGTGTAATGCCCATCTTGAAACTAAGCCTTGCTGGCCAATCGCCAAAAATCACCAAGGGGCACCCTTAAATATATTTTTACCAAAATAAGCAATTCAGTTATGTGTATGAAATGCAAGAAAATATTTTACTTGCCTTATAAAATACTCTTTGTCAACTGATCCAAAACTATTTCTATATTTCTAGTAGTGTGCAAAATATTAGGAGTGCACTGGAGAAGAATTCAAAAAGACCTAAATCTGTAGTGTTAAGCATAATAAAATTGCTTGAAAATATTTGATTACTTTTGGGTACCCTTCATACATTATTAAAGCATTTTTAAAACACAAATTTATCCTCACTTAGCTAGTGCAAAAAACTGCAAATATCAAAGAAATGTGTTTCTACCATAAGCATGCTTTCAAAATCTATACTTATCCCAATGCAACATCTATAAAAACAGTGAAAATTTTATGTATCCTAGAAATAAATTTCCTAAGATAATGTTTGTTCCTCAACTTCAGCATTTAGAAGACACCAAGACTGATACCATTACGCAGCATTTTTTGGACCAGTCTTGAACAATTTCAACTGGTCATCACACATGAGGAACTCGTGTCGAACGGCCAATATCTAGAATGATCTAAAATCCAGATTCCTGGATCACCAACTCTTCTTCTTCTTCTTTTTTTTTTTAAGATTTTTTTTTATGCTTTATGCTGCCTGCTACATATTTTTTCATAACAAAATATGGAGAGTTCTGATTCTCAATTTCACTTTGGCACAGACACAAACCTGGCAAATAAATCACTATTCATCACAGCATGAGAAATGACTCAAGCAGTAATGTCCGAACAATTTTGTTTTAAATACAAGTAAACGAATACCAGAGAGCATGGTAACCTTTTATGTTTACATTGTGTCTGGCGATGATTGCAGACTTTAGTCACCAATTTTATGTCACATTGCCAATAGCATATAGTGGACACAAGGTAAGATATATGACGATTGCAGCAAATTTGAAAGTGTTCAGAAATTGCAAACAAAAAGTTAAATTTTCCAATTAATGGAATTTTTGAAAAAATGGGGAGAAGTGATAATAAATAAGGATAATATGATGGTTTTTTTACCAAGATGACAATGAAATGCAATCATCAATAAATTAATGAATGATGAAATATGTAGTATAGTTTTAAATCTAGAAAATATCGCTATTGCTAAGACTTTTGATAGCTTGCTGAATAGAAGTTGAAGCTTTAGTAACTGAAGAAAACTGCCTATCAGTAGTGAAGAAAATAACAGAGAAATTGTACAGCATAAAAAATTTTCTATGGTGGCAATTCTCGACAAGATAATTGCAGAATTTGAACAATGGAACTTTGTAACTGAACAAGAAATTATACAATTAAAGTACTAGGATCAAAAACAAAGCAAATTAAACAAATAACACTGAAAGAAATGTTTGATATCAAATGTTTAAAGCAAACAAATAAATACTAAGCTTTTTTTTTATTACCTTAAGGTCATAAATGTCTCATTACTTCATGAATCATCACTTCATATTTTAAATTTTATAATTTCTACATGGCATCTTATTAGATTTAAAGTGATGATCTAATACCTCAAAAAATTCCAAATCCAGAGTCTTCAAAGTCCCAATGAATCTGGATTTCGGACTTTGTACTCGGATTGCAATATATAATGGTAATGTGGAAAATGTTTATAATATTCTTGCTGTGGACTTATGGTTCACATTATGTTCAAACAAATAAACAAAACAAAACAAAAAAGACTTCAATGCATTTCAAGGGGGGGTGGGATTGTTTCTCCTTTAAAGGAAAATAATTTCTTTTTTTAGGAAAATAAAAATTTAAAACCATGGGCACAAAATATCTAAAACTGATTTCCACAAAGAAAAAGAAAAAATTGAAGATAAAAATATGTATTTTAGTGTACCCAATAAGAAACTTTAAAAAATATCTAACCCTTCAATTCGACTTTTGATAGCTTGCTGAATAGAAGTTGAAGCTTTAGTAACTGAAGAAAACTGCCTAACAGCTGAGACAGCACTTGATATTGATGGAACACCACTGGGAATGGGAGTAATTTCAGAAGGATTAGATGCAATGGGAATAATGTGCAGAGATCCTTGATGTATAAAAATCTGAAAGTAAAGACAGCAATTTTAGTTTCCAAACCTGAAGATCGCCTGTTACATGCTTAAAAGCAAATATATTATGTAATAATGCCATAAATTAGCATAAGAAAAAATATTATTACATTTTATAAAAATACATAAATCAAACATGCAAATTAATTAACCATTGATCACTCTTAATATTATTAAACTGAATAGCTCTACACAGTAAATCGGCAATTTTAATGTCCACAATAATGAGAACTAGGCCACCCAGACAGTATAGTGGTTAGAGCCGAATGCGATACTGAAGGGTCCAGGTTCAAATCCCGGAGAAGGCATGGATGTAAATTGTCTGCCCCCTCATAGCAGGTAACAGTGGCCACTTATTAAGTGCCTCCAAAATAAAATGGCCACCACTTCCAGCCTTAGAAAAGCAAGTGCCCACCATAAAAATAAATATATATGTAATTATACCATTCCAGATATTTAATATAATTTTTTGGTTCATGACGTAATGGAAATATAGATACAGATCTTTCAATGTGTCACATTCAAGGGTATGAAATACATAATTTTTTAGTAGGGAACTGCTATCTTGAGTAAAAATTATTTGTATCCAAATGCTATAACAAGATGATGATTAGCTAATTAAATTTTATGATACTTCTGCAGGTACAAGATTATTTATATGTTTGCATAAGAAATGCATATTTTTAAACTCACTCGATTTTCACTTGTATCTGGATTCAACCATTTGGGCACATATTCAGCAGCTTCAATCAGTAAAAATTCTCCATCATTATCTTGGATCCTATTATTGAATTATAAAACTATTTTATAAGATTTCAAGAAATATAATTTGATTACACATTCAAGAGAATACGCTAGGAAAATTCAATATACAGTTTTTTGGTACAAAAATTCATTAGTACACATCAAAATTTATTTTATGCTTCTTTTATTTATTTATTTTTCATGAAATAGGTTGGCCATGTGAGCTGCCAGGCATATTAAATCATGCTTTTTAATAACTTGATTTACATAATAATCACTTTTCTCTTTGTTTTCATAAACTTCTGTTCATTAAGATAATATCTAGTAAATCATTTTAAAAAAATAGATACTTCCCCCCCCAAAAAAAATAATATAATGTGTATAAAATAGCAAGAGATCTCATGACATGAAGGATACTTTCTTATCATTACAGACCTCATTTGAAACATCAAGTCGGTGCAGGATTATTGCCAAGTCCACGCTTACTTCTCACATGCACTTTGTGATATATTTCCGTGATGTCATATTTCTGCAGTTACTTTTAATATAACATGAGAAGCATTTTCTTGTCACTACATGAACTCTACAAAATCAGACTCATGATGATGGCAAACTGTGCCTCATTTTTATTCCGCCACTTAGTGCAGTGCTACTGTACCTCAACAGTTTATGAATGAGCATCTACTGTTGGATCGACAAATTGATATTTATGGTTCACAGTAAAATAACTCTAGCCTGCATTTTCCAGTTAATATTTTTTATATGTTCATCAACGGTCTGAATAAAACACTGATTGCTCTTGTGCACGATAAATGCCATGAATGTGATTGCCCTCTATTCAGAATCTGAGCGAGAAAAACTTTATTAGTTTCTTGGCATAACCCACCAAACATTCAATATTGTAGAAGAACCCTACTGGCTTTGTTTCCCCTTATAGGAACAGACAAACAAAGTTTGCTAAACTTTTTTCAGGTCCACCTATTCACTTATTTGGCTGACAGATGTAGAAAATGCATCTCTCTCATAAAACTGCTGCAAACTACAGCTATATTTCCATAAATGCTGAATTGTTTTTCTCATCACAACCAACATCAGTTCCTCTGCTCAACAGTACATAAATTGCTGTACTGCTGTTATGTATCTGTAATACTTGATCTCAAATACAAGTGGTTAATCAATAATATGTAATATTACTTTTGGCTATATGTAGAATTAGTAATAGCAAATTTACAGAATGTTCTGAATATTTTATATTTTTTTACACCTATGTTGGCACCAGGAAGGCAGGGTAAAAGCTCAAAATACTCTGCATAAACAAATTTGGGAAAGTGGAGCTAAGTGACGTACATAAATGGGTAGGACTAAGCTTGTGATGTATTCTCAATAGACATAGAATATATTCTCAATATCACAATGTATTCTCAATAGATATAGAAATATGTATAACGAATTGTTTTTATTTCAAATTACCGTGATACAGTAAGTGAATTCTACCAATTATCAAAACCGTAAACATCATTGATGCCCCTTGTATTTCATACAGTTTCGGTATTTTCAAAGATTTTTAAGCTTTAACATTTATATATATACACTCACGTTTGTGAAAATTGCAACATCATGAAGGACTTACGCGAGTGAGCTGAAATTTTCAGGAAATGCAAAGTAGCGCATGATATGCAAATGATTAGAATTGCAAATCCGTAGCGCATGCGTATGCTGAGCAGCGCCCTCTGAACGGCTGATGGATCCGAATAAATAGACGGCTGTAGCGAGGTATGGTTATCTGCTAGTGGTAAATGTTAACTCAATCTGGTTAACTCAATCTGTACTTATGCCTCGTCGACGAAAGAGAGCGAGATTTGAACAACTTACAGAGTTTGAACGAGGGAGAATCATCGGCCTTCGTGAAGCTGGATTGTCGTATCGTGCAGTAGCCTCTCGTGTGCAGCGTAACAGCAGCACAGTGATGCGCGTTTGGAAGCAGTGGACGGACGAGTGTCGGACAACTCGGAAATCCGGGAGTGGACCCCGAAATGTGACGTCAGCTCGCGATGATAGACACCTGGTCCGCATGGCGCGGACGGACCGTACAGCTTCCTCTAGACAATTGGCAGCACTGTGGTCAATAGCTACAGGTGTTTCATTGTGTGCTTCATCAATTCGTAGACGTCTGCTGCAGTGTGGACTGCGCGCACGGACTCCTTTATACAGGATCCCCCTAACGCACGACCATCGCCGCCTGCGGCTACAATGGGCCAATCAGCATAGAGACTGGCGTGCTGATTGGCAGCATGTCGTGTTTTCTGACGAATCCCGCTTTAATTTGTGGTACCATGATGGCCGCATTCGTGTCAGACGCTATGCCGGTGAACGCCACCTTCCGGAGTGCATTATCGAACGCCACAGTGGACGAACACCCGGAGTTATGGTCTGGGGCGCCATAGCATATCATAGACGATCTCAATTGCTACGAATTGTGGGCAATCTGAACAGCAACCGGTATATCCGTGAAGTTCTACAGCCCGAAGCTGTTCCCTTCCTTCAAAGCTTGCCAGGCGCTGTATTTCAACAGGACAATGCCCGCCCTCATACTGCTCGGATTGTTAAATCCTTCTTTGCAGCGCAGCAGGTACAGCTTCTTCCTTGGCCTGCGTGTTCCCCGGATATGTCGCCAATTGAACATGTGTGGGATGTCATTGGTCGGCGTCTTGCTCGTGATCCTCGTCCTGTTGCGTCTGCAGACGAACTTTGGGTACGCGTACAAACGATATGGAATGCTCTTCCTCAGTCAGACATTCAAACTTTGTTTGACTCCATGCCACGTGGTGTAGCAGCACTTATTGCGGCGCGTGGTGGCCACACAAAATACTGATTCTGATCTTTTGTTCTTGTTTGTTTGCTTTGAACATTTAATCATTTATTTGTACCACTACCACTCAACTGTGTATTAAATTGCATTCAATTATGACGATTCCTTCTTGGTGTTGCAATTTTCACAAACGTGAGTGTATATACTGAGAAAGTCGTCAAATTTTCTATTTGTTGTTGAGAGAAAAAACTAGAAAAACTAGTAGAAAAATCTGCGCATAGTGCTGCAAAATTTTATACCATCTAATATGGAAAATGAAATATATGAAAGAATTACTTAAGGATTGTAAGAACCATGATCCCCTACCTATTTCCATTTTTATGAATTTGCAAATTTTATAATATACATTTGGAATAGAAAAAGTAAAAAAGTTGAAAATACAAAAACAGTGAAAACCAAAGTTAATCTTTTTTTATTTAAAGCTCTAAAACAGAATTTGTCAAAGGAAAAGTGTTCTGAAGCTTTACACAAAGTCAATTAACTGAACATCAAGAGCCGGGTTTCATTCCGATGAACTCACTGAGAGCTCTATCGTCAATTAGTATAATGGTTATTAATTCAAAAAAAAGTTTTATATACAATACTTCAAAAAATCTATACAATTCTGAGGCTTTCATTGAATTGGTCTCTTTTCCCTACCCATTTTTGTTGTTCGAATACAAATAGAAACAAGTTATACAAGGAAAAACTTAAATGTAATGCCGAAATAAAACATTTATAATCAAGGGAAAAGATTAGACTAATTACAATCGAAAGAAATATCTATAAAATTGGTAAAATAATAAGACAAGAACAAAAATACTAAAATGCTGTACTAATTACAATGCAAAGCTCAAATTTTTTATCGAAATTTGTCAAATGTAATAGCTAAATAAGGGCCTGGTTCGAATGTGTAGTTAAAATGAAAATACTTTTTGCTAAAGTAAAAGAAATGGAGAAATAAATGCGACCATTGAGGGGAATTAAGTAAAAAAAAAGCTACAAATGGAGGGGTTTTGCAAAACAAATTATAATGGAAAAAACACTGCCTACCTGTAGGTACTTATTTTCCAAAGCGAAAGTAGTTATGCTTCGGGACTGCCTCCCTTACAAACTCCTACGTAATTTGTGACACTAAGCCTATGTTCTGAGAAAGGAGGGATCCAGTATTTTTTGGGAGGGTTGAAATTTGTTAGATGGAAGCGTCTGAATGACTGAAAAAGGGGGTGCTGGCTCCAAAGTTTCAGAAACGGAAAATGTTTTTGTTAGTAAAAACTCGTCATTTTTCCCGCATTCAAGCTATAAAAACGTCTTTTCAGAAAAGGAAAAGGCTCTTAATTAGTAAAAGTTCAGTAGTGGCCAGCAAATTAGAGAGCATTTAATTATGTAAAGATATACTAACTTAAATCAAAGTTCTGTTTGGAGCTTTAAATAAAAAAAGATTAACTTTGGTTTTCACTGTTTCTGTATTTTCAACTTTTTTTACTTTTTCTGTTCCAAACATATATTATAAAATTTGCAAATTCATAAAAATGGAAATAGGTAGGGGATCATGGTTCTTACAATCCTTAAGTAATGCTCTCATATATTTCATTGGTAAAAGTTTACAATTGGGTGCCCCTTGTTTTTTGGCGATTTTTTTTTGACGCCAAGATCGGCGCCTGGAAGGCACAATTTTAAGATGGCCGCTACACAAAAACAAAATAAGAAGTCAAAGAATTTCACAAACTCCGTGTCCATGTACACATCGACCTATTTTCACTTAAAAAAAAAAATCAGAGAACTGCACAAACTAGTCATTGCACATTGTCTTGACTTTGCATTTGATGTCATTGATTTGTCATTGCATTTGTCCATGTACACATCGATTTATTTTCACTTAAAAAAATCAAGAAGCTAAAACCAAGTTAAAACTTTCATGGTAAGCAGAAATGGGGTTTTATAGCCAAAACTGAACAAAATGTTTCGCCAATCGAAAGGCACCCAATTCTACACAATTACACACATTTCATTTCCCATATATATATATAGATAGATAGATTTTTTTGGGAACTACTCTTATATCAGTCCCCGGTTTGCGACCTCCACGACACGCCATTACTGTCTAAATTTTTTGTTTACATTTTGGACTTTAAGCCTAAAATGTCTGCAAAAACCACGTTTTTACACACAATTTACGCTAGAAGTCCGAAATAAAAACAAAAAATTTACATAGTAAAAGTGTGAAGTTTCTCACCAAAAATGTTTGACGAGAAACCATGTACACAGCGATCTGTTTTAACTTTAAAAAACATCAGAGAATTGCAGAATTCGTGGCACTGCACTGAAATAATCACATAGCTCTGACCTCGCTAAAATAAACTAAAATAACAATACATTTCCACAAAAATATACTTCTACCAGCACACCAGTGAACAAATCATTCATTATTAATAACATAATTCCCTTAAAAACCATGTACACAGCGATCTGTTTTAGCTTTAAAAAACATCAGAGAATTGCAGAATTCATGGCACCGCGCAGAATTCGTGGCACTAAGCAGAAATCATGACATTCTGCAAACCTCGCTAAAATAAGCTAAAATAATAACAATAAATTTTAAAAAATATATACTGTAAGCATAAACACAAACCGTGAAGAAATAATTCATTAATAACACAATCATCTTAAATACAATATTCATTAAATACATTACAAAATGCATTAACATTCCCTGAAATACACGAGAAAAAACATAGCTTCACTTACCATTCAAAATTCTTTCGGACTTATGACACGTCATGCTCGGCTTCAAAAACCCTCACCAAAAATGTTTGATGAGAAACCATCTAGAAAGCAACTGGCTTTAACTTTAAAAAAAAAATCACAGAATTGCAAAATCCTAGGCCTTAACGTAACCTACGCTTTCCCCAAACATCGAAACTCCAAATGCAAAACAAAACCACGGCACCCACTCAACTTTTAACGTCAAAAAGGTTGCTATACCAAAAAACTCCTGCCAAAAACCAGCACAGAACACATATCGCCACATTTGGCGACCACACATATCCGGGGAGCAACCGGGGACTTATATCAGAGTAGAGCCTTTTTTTTATTTAAATTCATATTATGGGACATTTTAATTTTATCATTTTTACAAATTACCTTATTGCTACGTGATGATACTATCCCTTACATACCAGTAAGTAGACAATCTTCATTTTTTTCTAAAAATTTTAAACTTTAATAAAAAAAGAAAAATATTTTTACTGCATATCAAAATCATATACAGCTTTCATAGCACTGTTTCTTAAATCCCTAAATCACATCATATTCTCCATAGGTATACTAGAATTCAACACATTAATAAATAAAAAAATATGATTTCTCACAATGAGATAAAATAAGAAAATAAATACTTCAAATTTGGAACACTAAACAATGCTTCACGCTCACACAATAAATTAATATTATCAAGCGCAATTACGAAAGAAAACACTACATATTAAAATGATAAGGTAAAAGTTCCTTACAGGGTCAAAGTTTATAGTTTTGCTACTGTTGAGTAGATCGTCGGAATATCGATATTCATCGTAAATCGGAAAGCATTATTAACATACCAAACCAAAACAATTAAAAATAAAATTTAAATACAAAAAAGTGTCTATAATGTAATTTACAATTAAAAAACAATGCACATTTAAAATACACAAACAATATATTAAATATTGCACATAAAATACGTTATATTACTGCTCAGCATCACACACAACCTAGCTTTGTCCAAGTGCACAATGATCCATATTCGTTCGAAAAACACCAAAGAATTGCACAAACTTTTTGCCCATGTACACATCGACTTGTTTTCACTTAAAAAAAATCAGAGAATTGCACAAAACCGGCATTGCCACTGCCTTGACTTTGCTCATGTACACTTCGATCTATTTTACTTGAAAAAAAAAATCAGAGAATCGCACAAACTTGGCATCATGCACTGCCTTGGTTTTGCACATACATCGATCTATTTCAATTTAAAAAAAATCCCAGAATTGTATAAACTCAACATTGTGCACTACCTTGGCTTTGCCCACGTACACAGCAATCTATTTTCACTTTAAAAAATCAGAGAATTGCACAATTACACATCGATCTATTTTATCTTAAAAAAATCAGAGAATTGCGCAAACTTAGCATCGCACACTACCTTGGCTCTGCCCATGTACACATCGATCTATTTTCAATTAAAAAAATACCAGAATTGCACAAACTCGGCATCGCGCACAACCTCAGCATGCGCACTACTTTGGCTTTGTCCTAGTACACAGTGATCTCTTTTCACTTGAAAAAAATCAGACAGTTGAATAAACTTCTATAATAAAAAAAATCTCGCACAGTAACATTATAAACCTAACATTTCAGCTCAGTTAAAATAGAAGTTTTCTTCAAATATAAAGCTACATCTTAACTACAACTTGTTTTTACAAACAGGCTTAGCCAATATTATATCATAAAACGTGTGTTCAAGCCCAAGATAAGTAAAACAACGTCTCGACTTGTGCAGTGTCTTCTAGGATTGAGCCTGATGATGTAGTTTAAAATTTGCAAAAAATATAACTTACCTAGATACCTAGATTGTTACTTCGACATCTTCAGCATCATTGGAGATCTGTGGCACATACAGATCTTTTACTCAATTCAAAAAGTCCTGGAATGGATCTGCTTCTGTCTGATTTCAGTAGCACCTTCTCCACATAAATTCCACAAAATATGAATGAAAAATATCTTCCGACGATTGCCGAACACTGTACTTCCGGAATTCCCGCTTCACTTGGCTCCACATACTTTCAATATTGTAGTGTGGGCACCAGTCATCAGTTCAACAAATGGTTTACCGATAAATGCTGGAAGCCTTTATTGTTCAAACAATCATAAGATTTCTAGCAATCTGAAATAATCGTCATCTCAGGCAGAATTTTTCGCCTGATGACCTCCAGCAAAGTCTCTTTCGATCTATCTTCCATCGATTTCACATTCACCTCATTCATAATCAGATTCATACCAGCTTCATACACCAACAGATACGAAAACATTAAAATCTCAATCATACTCATATTACTCTCTTCAAACCATGTACCCTTCCTCACAGACCTCTTACAATGACGAGCATTCACACCTTTTTCACGACAAATCCATTCATAGCCATCTAATCTCCCCTTTCTTTTAATCAAACGCATATCTTTCATAAAAACAGGATAAACATAACGAGAACCTTCATGCATACACCAATCAATATTAGCTCTCTTACCATTTTGCTCCAATTAAAAAAAAAAAAAAAAAGCACATATTAATTTTCCCAGACATTTTACTTTGCTAGATGACGAAGAACGAAAGTGTAACGGACAACTAAAAGTAAAATGAAATGCTCAGAAAATTACAAAAACAAACAAATTTTACACAAATTACTCATGATATCATAAAAATAACCAATAAAATTTACACTTAATTTTACATAAATTACTCACGTAATCACAAAAAGAAACAATAAAATTTACATTTAAGAAAGTGACAATGATGACATCATATAAGGTTAAAACAGAGTTATGGTAACCCTAAGGTAATGGCCCTAAGGCAATGACAGCTAAAACCAAGTTAAAACTATCATGGTAACCAGAAATGGCCTTTTATCGCCAATCAAAGGGACACCCAATTCTACACTAGAGTCGATTTTCCTATCACTTAACTTTCTCGAGTCAATGTGGCTCCCTCTAGTGAGCATCATTACAACCATTTATGCAATTTTCCTATTTCTGCTCACTAATTAGATATTTTTTCTGATGTGAAAGTACATGGTTTTGAACCATAATGGTTCCATGGCATATAATCATTAGCATCATTTTTGTTGTATTCCAAGTTCCAATGGTTTTAATAAACAAATAATAATATTTTTTGCCCAAAACAATAATTTTAAAATATTCTGGAATTTTCCAGCAATGTAAGAAACTGTGGTAAAATTTCTCCAGAAAACAGAATTTTGCCACAAAATCTCTAATGGGAACAGTGAGAAGATGGCAAGATAGGAAGTATTGCTGAAGCTTGTGTGATATTGAGTCTATGCAATTCTCTGATATTTTTAAAGCGAAAAGAGATCACTGCATACTTGGAAAGTATAATAATGCAAAAAAAAATTAAAGGAAGGTTTAATAAAGAATGTGTTTTATTGTTATAATGTATAATATAATCCTTATCAAATAATTCAATTTGTATTTTAAATTACTAAAGTATGTTTTCTTTTAATATGTTGACAATGTCTGCCGACTTATAATAAACACTGATGATCTGAGAATCTTTTAATAAAAATTACTAACTTACACCAAATAAATATTTTTTACCTTTACATGTGCAAAAGAAAGAAAAAAAAAAAAGCCAAATTGCACCATGGTGTTTGCGTTAATATGCAAGTACTAGTATTTTTAATTTTAAACATGATGCCTGAAGGAAATTCAATTCATTCTATGGATTAAAACATAAAAATTAGTAGCTAAAATATGTTTTTCTTTTCTGTTATTATAAAAAATATTTTACTTATGAGAAAACTCAATACTATGATTTAACAACTATTCTTTGAAGAATAGAACCCAATGTCAGATTACCTCTAAATATATAAAGCATTTCACTAAATTTAAAATTTCGCATAAACTATATCTTTGCCAAGATAAATTGAAAATATAGCTATGCTCACAAAATTTACATGCTTTTTACATTTTTGCCAATCACCTGGTATGATAATTACTGTTTACTAAATGGTGTACTGAATATATTGCTAGTTCAAAACAAGAGAGAAACCCATGTCATTGCTTTGAAATACATAAAGCAATTTCCTTCAGGTTGAATCTTGCATGATAATTCGAAGGCGTATTTATAATCATAAAATTAATACACAAAACATTTTATATTTTCATCAATCACTTGATGTGATGATTACAATTGATTAAACAATGCATCACACACATCATACAGCCAATTAACACCAGGCCCCAGAGCAAGCAAATGAATAATAATCAAATAAATATAATTTTACTGCAAACAGAGCAGCGATGTAGCTAGGGTGCGGCAAGGGGGAATATCTGTCCCCGGGCGCAGCATCCAGGGGCCTCCAAGCAGATATTATAGGTCACAAAATCTTCAGTTGTCCCCAGGGGCTGAAAACTTAGCTACAGCTCTGAAACAAGAGTATAGTACATAGAAAGTCTTAGTTTTCAATAAAATAAACTCCCCTCCCCCCATAAAAATGGCCAATTCTTTTCCGATAGACTGGCTAGCATTTTCATGGTAAACTTCAATGAAATTTCTTCCAACAAATAGCCCTTTTCAGTTCCTTTAAGGATATCCTTTGCTTATATAAGGAAAGATTAAGTAATTTAACTGGATCCAACATAATAGTTTTAACACAGTAAAGGAAAAAATTAGATCGTCATTAGACACGTATTTTAAACAATAAAACATTAGGGTAGACTATAAAGCCGCAGTTTTTTAATTTCTACGGAATTTTCATAACTGAATAAAAAGATGTAAAACTTACTGTACAACTAAATCTTGATACTTCTCCGTTAAGTAAAATAAGAGATACACGATAAACCATTCATCTTCTATATTGTCTTCAAAACAAGTAACTCCTTTCAAATGTGCTGACGACACTAAACAGAGAAATGAACAAACGTCAGGAAAAGTAACAGCGAAAGAAAATAAAAATATACATATTCAAACTTACTTTACAATTAGAAAAATTACCTAGACTTTCTTCAACAACATGCAAATTAAAACAATCGTTTTGCCATATATAACGATTAAGAAATCCACTTAGTCTAGATATATAATTTTCGGCAATTTTTTCTAAAGTTGGAAGATTTGAGGAACAATTATTATTTCCAGCATTAACAGTCGGAAATAATTTATACACTACAGTATTTTCCGATAAAGCTGCCATTGTTGTTTTATGAACAATTAAATGTCAAGTATAAGTAATAGTTCTTGTTCCTGACAAATAAAGTTCTTATTTTCGCAGACGTATTTATTAATATTGCAAATAACAGCTTCTCCTATTACTTCATTACCCATAATTACTGCATTTAGTTTCTATGATAACAGCATTATAAATTGTTTATATTTTGCTTGAACTTAATAAAACTCTTCAGATATTATAAATATTGCTGCGTCTCAACAAACAAATCCCAAAATGAATTAAATTAGCAACCATAAAAAGAATTAAATTAGAGCTCTATTATAAAGATAAAGAAATTAATAAGAATATAATTTCAGCATGGAGTTTTTAGCTCAAAGAAATTTTTGTCTTTGGGCGAAAAGGTGTTAAATGTTTCTTCAAAATACTTTGTAAAAAATATATGGCAACACAGTTCCAAATCAAATTTTCAATGTAGAGCTTAGCATTAAATAAATATTTACCAAATTGGCGCTAAATCTGGTTATCGTTAAATAGTTCTGCCATATTAAATGGATGAAACTAATCCATCAGGATTATTTTTGGTAACATCTGGGAGTAAAGGTGATCGTTTGCTCTTTCGATATCCGTTTGATTGTGAGGGAAGTAAAGAAACTAACTTTAAAAGTATGTTCATTTTTAATTTATGTATTAGATGAAAAGTTTTTGTTCTGTTATGTTATGTTATATCTGTTTTCATGTATCAGTTATTCAGTATAGTATGAAGTTAAATTTTTAAAATGTACATTGAAATAAAGGGTTCTGTTTTCATAATAACGAAACTATTTTATGAACAGAAACATTTCACAAAGAATTTTTCACATATCTCTGAATTGAAATTGTCACATTGAAAATAGCTCTGATTTTGTACTAGAGAATTGAATAGGATGGGTTTTCTTCCACAACGAACCCGTTGGCCCCGCTGCATTTTTAATTGCCAAGCTCGTCAGCCGCTGATCGACGATGAGCGGCGTAGAATTAAGTTAGCATATCTTTGTAATAAGATCATATTCTTATTCTACCTAATTTTATAGTAACAGATTGTCGTACTTGGGCCTCCACAATCAGAAAAGGCAAATAACTTTGTAAATATGTATGGAATTTTTATCTAATTATGTAAATTCCCAGTTTTATGAATTCGCAGGGACTGTTAAAAATGTTTGAGAAATTCTGAGTTCAAAGAGGAAGACATAAGGAAAATGCATGCACACTTTTTTTATGGCATAAAGAGGTTTTGGTAGTTTAAGACTTCGTCAAGACAGAAGAATCTACTTCATTTAATTTTATTTCCTTGTTATTTTAAGATGCACTTTCTTGTCTTTTTATTTGGCATAAAGTAAAAACCTTGTTGAATACAGATTTATGGCAATTTTGCATACATGCAATACCTGAATTGTGTTGAATACTATAATTTCAATTATATGAGATTCGGCATTCGGTAAAAATATATTTACGGGTGCCTCTTGGTGAAAATTGGCGGTACATGGACACGGAGTTTATGCAATTCTTTGACTTGTTATTTTGGCTTTGTATAGTACCATTTTTTGGCACAAAAATTGCCGCTACACAAAGCCAAAATAACAAATCAAATGGCACAAACTCGGTATCTATGTACACATCGACCTATTTTCACTTAAAAAAACATCAGAGAATTACACAAACTTGGCATTGCACACTCCTTTGACTTTGTCCATGTACACATCGACCTATGTTCACTTAAAAAGTCAAAAAAGCACCCAGTTCTACAGTCAAGCCGAACAAAAAATATATAATCTCAATAAACTACATTTTAAATCAAACAATGTAATGACATAAAAAAGGAAATGCATCTATGCGCTACAAAAGGAAATATCCACTTAACCTATTTAGAAATTTCTGTGTCTTCAGTTTGTGGCATACAAAATTCCTTTGTAGCATCCAAAAACTTTCCTCAAAGCATGTTCCCTGTCTAATGTAATGCATTATATGATGAGCATTTGAATCTTTCTTGCGACAAAGCCATCTGAACTATCTTTACGTTTGACCATATGCATTTCCTTCGTACAAACATAACACTTAATAATTCTTTTGAGTTACATCCAACAAAGTTTCTTTTTTTCTGTCCTCAACCACTTAAAAAAAAAACACCTTCCGCTCTCTCGCTCTATACCACGAAACACCCAGTTTACCACCTGCAGCTATTTTGCGATCTAAAGCACTCAGTATGCAATGTACTAGCCCTTACAAATCTTTTCCCATCATTCAAATTCACCGCAATAACGCAATTAATTACGTCATAATAGGGTTGCCATAACATTCAACTACTCAGGTGAAATGAAACAACAACTTGGTGATAACTGAAATAAGTTACAAGAGGCACCCTTAACTATGCTCTAACCCAGCATTCATTCATGGACATTAAATGCTTGTCAGCAGCTCTAGCTTCTGGCCAGAAGTTATCAACAATTTTAAAGTATTTCCATGGACTAAAATTGAAGTTTAAGAAATGGTATGAATAGCTAAAGCAATTAATGATGAAAAGATATGGGAGCTAGTCAAAAAATTAATGGAGAAATGATGAATGAAGAACTGTCTGATCTTATAGCATTGGTGGGCAATGATAATGAAGATCAAATACCTTTAATTTTCAAGAAGTTAAACAAATTGTTAAAAGTGACATAGGAATGGCCCTAATTTAAAGTGCAGATTCACTCAAATGAAGAAAGAAAACACTTTATTAGAGTCATTGAAAACTTTGCATTATTTATGGCAAAACTTTTGAAGAGTTGGGTCAGTATTTTCTTAAGCAAAAATCACCAGCTTTTTTGAATTGAATCACATACTTATTAAGTAGTACTTGAAATTAACATTTGTTAACATTAATTTTTTCCCTTTTAATTATGACATTTAGGTTTGTTTAAATTATATATATTACCTGATCTGAATTATACCTAACACATTTTTCTCTTAGGAAGTTATCTTTGAGCAACACAGTTTTGCTGTACATGCAACGTATTAATGACTGAACCCTCGCATTTGAGAAGGATTTACTGTAGTTAAAGAATTAAGTCAACAAAGTGAAGCTATGGATATGACACACTTTAAAAATTTATTTGAAATGAAAATATTGAATTATGAATTATTTTACTGCACAAATCCTAGTGCATCCTATGCACATACCTAGTAATTTTTGCTGTATTTATTTCTAAGGAGAAAACAAATTCCTTTGTTACAACTTTCTTGAAATTACAAATCATGTTTTCAACTTAATTGGAATAATGAACTGCTGTTTCTTTTCTTCATCAGCTCAAAAATTCTGGGAAATTCTTTTGCCATTTAATTTTTTGGGAGGTTTTAATGAGAAACAGTGAATACAAATGGAGAATTTGTAAAAAGGAGAGACTGTGTTATTTTATTTCATGTATCAGAGTGGAAATTAAGATTAGTTCTGTGTTATTCTTTGCAGGACTTAACATGATAGTTTGTTAAAATGAGCAATTTTAAAATTTGAGTTTCAAGAGTTCATGGTATGAACATTTTTTTGTCTTTTATTACTGTATAAAAAGTTTAAAGATTCACCATATTACCTTCACTGTTTTCAAATAGCATTAAATAATTAAATTGATTTATTGAAAAAGTGTGCTTCCGTGTAGTGATTTTAAGAGTTCTTATATTATAGAAATCGTAGTGTATTTCCACGCGATCCACGATTGTTGTCCGTAGCACATTAAAATTCTCACTGCATTAATCAAAGCTTTAACTAAACATAATACACAATAAAAATAAACCTTTATTTCAGGACTAGATATGCTTACCATCTCTTGACAGCCTGTCTCTATTATTCCTGTGTGCTTCTGCAAAAACTCCTTAGGGTTGCCATATTTATTGGCAGGCACAAGGTGCCCTCCTTATCACTATCACCACTATATTATATGATTCTCATATCTGATATCAGTTTTTTTTTAACTTATTGCAATCTGCATTAGATTTTTCATTTAAGTTTAAATGCATTTAATGGTGTTTTGTGTGCATTTTTTCATTCTTTTTTTTTTTTTTTTTTTTTTTTTGATAGTAAGCCCCAAAGAATCAAATAATGGTTTAAATTAAATTACCAGTTTGTCTTCTCCAACTTTGAAACCTTGTTTTCAATCCCTAGTGATCTGCCTCAAGTAATTTTTTTATGTGTTAATATTGATGTTAACTCATCAAGTGCACAGACAGGGCTAATATTTGACTACTCAGTGATCATGTTAACTTGTTGAATGCATGGAGAGAACTGTATTGTCTTTTACTGCTCAGTGTCTTTCAGATTGTTTTTGTTTTTATTTCTTTCATTTTTGAAAACATTAATTGTAAGCATAAACAGTGATCAACTGAGTGCATCTGCGCTACACACATTTTTTTTCTCTTTACCCTTATTTTTACTTTGTCACTGAATCATAATAACCAAGCTGCTGATGCCATTGGTAATGCAACTCATGCCTTAAAATCATTCATCTCATTATGTTCTAAAACTAACATCAAAACAGCATGCAGAATGCAAATCATAAAGTTAGATCATAATAATAAGGCTTATGACATTCTATTGGTTATATTTTCGGAATCTTAAAATTAACATTTTTAAATATATAATAATAACATATTACCTGTTTTTCAAACTAAAAATTTTAAAGTTCAAGATTCCGTTTTAAAGTACTTTACAAATCGTTGCCATTTAGAACTTCAAAACCAGTAATAATTATATTAAGCATTTTGGTATTTTCCAGTGTTTTTAAATACTGAATTAGTACTTTTTTGTATTAACATTTCGTATAAACAGTCCAGGAATGAAAAAAAAAAAAAAAGAAAGAAAGAAAATCTGAAAGGTTTCAGATTTTAATTACGTCCGAAGGGGCATTTATTTAACATTTTGTGTGTTACCTTTATTTATTAAATACCATGTTCTTCGCACTTAAACCATAAAATTCAGTTCAACAGCAATATCGCAAAATAATTTTAAATTGAGGATATCTTTAGAAATTTCGGTACACACTCTCACGCACTGGAGATAAAAATGTTTTTCTGTACAACGTTGGTATTGCTGGCTTTGAAATCTTTGAGTTTGCTAATGAAAAATTCGTTAAAGTTTTAGAGAATATTGTTACAAATTTAACATTTATTCGGCTATTTATTTAGAATTGTAATTAAAATTCCTTTTTATTTTCCCATGCAATGTAGATGATTTGTGAAGAGAAAGCTACATAAAAATAAATAAATAAAATAAGCAGTAAGTTGAAAAGTGAAACGACGCAAAATGCCAAAACGAAAGTAATAGTCCTTTGGGATTCAAATCCCTTTGGACTAAAAATTTAACCAAAAATTCTGAACTCTTTTTACAACGCCAAGCAGTAACAATTTTTACAGGTGCTTCATCATGCAGATACTTACATCAGTTTACTAACTATGTGTAAACGTGAACTTGTATCAGCTAAGTATATCCAGTGTACAGATATTTTTTCTCTTCCTCACCTTCTTTTTATATTAAGATATTTCTCTGGTTTCAAGGTACACTTTTCCTCCATAAAAGCATCTTTAAATTTCTCCCCCCCCCGTCCATGTTAAATTTTCCTGCAGTTTGGATATGATTTAAACAATTTATATTAATGCATTTTTTATGAATTTAAATGTCTAAGCAGCCATTTACATTCAAAAATATTACTCTTGATATTTTCAAGTAAGCAGGCATGCATCTTGAATTGTGTACAGACAATTAAAATAACATACATATTGGTGGAAAAAGAGTTAAGGTATAAATTGAAATGTTATTTTGTAATTATGATTAAGAAAATACATTTTATAGGTGGTCTTTTTGAGAAAATTTGGAGTATGAAGCCAAACCCTTGGCCAGTTAGAAGAATAAGTAAATTATGTATTTTACAATAACTAAATTAGAAAGGACTCAGAGATATCAGATTATGAAAGTGAAATAGACTGTGTATTGATTAAGATGTAGATATTGATACCTGAGAACAGTCAGATTAGATTATTGTTTTAGAAATAAGGATGAATCAAATAGCTGTTATTGTAAATAAATGAAATTCTTTAATAATACTTTTTAAAAAAATTTTAAGCACAGTTTAGGTTATTATTTCTGTTATTGATTTGCTTATAATCAAACTTGCAAGTAATCGAGCAGTAACACTGTTAAACACTAGTAATTTGACATAGGTTGAAATCTTGGTAAGAGGATAGGAATTTTCATAATTTTCCTCATGTGTAACACAAAAACTAGTTTCTCTTAACAAAAGTATCTCTCCTTTAGACAGATAGCCCTCAGATGCTTTTTTATAATCCTAAATCCAAGCTAATCTTATAACCAAAAGTATTTTAACCCTTTTGTGTGAGAAGCCTTCATAACTATTCCCTGGCTAAAGGTGCTGAATTTCTGTGCAGGTTGTAAGCTGTGAAAAGACAGAAATCTTCATAATGGTGCTGCAGCATAAGGAAACATGCACAAATTGAAGACTTGTGCATACTTTTGTTAATGCAGCTGTTTTTCCTTAAAGCTACAAATACCCATATGCAAATCCAATTTTCATTTCAGTTACTGATTAATTAACTAAGCAGGAGATATAAGCAATCTTCAACACTTTTATGAAAAATGCTGAACTGTATTAGAGCTGGCATGTGTGCCAAAGTTTTCATTAGGCAGAACAATTTTTTGCAGGTTGGAATAGAACTTGAGTGCTACCTTGCAGGTTGGAATAGAACTTGAGTGCAGGTTGGAATAGAACTTGAGTGCTTCCTACCTTTTTACACTGCATATATATATATATATATTAATTTATACAGGTCTAAATAGTTTTTTATTATTTTTACAATACTGTGAGAGTGTCAAGGAATATTTTTCTAAAGTGAGGATCTCATTTCAGTTAAAAAGTATCTTATTAAGAAGAAAATCTTACTCATTTTTATTTTTGTTTAAGTTTATGGCAAGTATTTTGTCTCCAGCAGGCTAATTATCGGGAAAAATATATTTCAGGGTACTCTATGGTGAAAATTAGCAATTTTTTGGTGCCAATCCTGTGTATGTGCCCTCCCAAGCAAAATAGCATCCAAAGCATAATGCAATAAAACATAATTAAAACACAAGAAGTTATAATCTTAATAAAATGCATTTTATATCAAAATAAAACAAGGAAATAACATAAAAATAGAAATACATGTTATCTAATCTGCACAACACAAAAAGGAAATATTGACTTGCCTTATTGAGAAATTTCTAAATCTTCAATGTGTAGCACATAGAATTCCTGAAAAGCACCCAAAAACTGTTTAAAATTATCTAAATTAGAATCTGTAACTGCTTTCATAACATTAATTCACAAAAGATAAAAAATATCCTCCATGCTGCCAAAATATTGGTGGCATTTCTTTTGAAAATCTCATTTTATTACACACCACATACCTTCCATAGTGTTTATATGAGCTCCTGTTTCCAAATCCTTAAATGTCATTGCATAATTTACTGAGAGGTGAACGAAGCCATTTAAATCTTCATTTACATACCAGTCAATCAATGTTTTTCCATTCATTCCAATTTGTGCAGAAACTTCAGGTTAATCTTACCACCGGCAGCCATTTTATGATGTACAGCACAAAATAACCAATGTACTTCACAATCAACGTCCAATGCAGAAATAAGCCCGGATAAATATTTGCCCAACAGTCAAATTCACTGCAGTCACGCATTACAACCAAATCATGTCATAATAGGATTTTCAAAACATTTGCCATAAAATATTCGAGCTACCATAAATGAAGCAACAACTTAACAACAACTTGGCAATAATCCAAAGGGTACTCTAAAATATAAAGTACTCTAATTATCTATCTCGTTTTGAGTTTTGTTTGTAACTTATAATTTAACTCTACAAAATAACTAATTTGATACTTACAAAAAAGACGAAACACTCTCACTTAATTTGGTTATTGTTAATTGATAATGGATTGGTTTGTTCCTCTTGACAAGTCAATTAATCTGCAGTCAGTAACAATGACTACAATTTTAGTACTTTAAATTTTACTTTTTAATTTTACTATTTAGAATTTAGTACTGTTCTGTTACCGGACCGGATTCAGAAATGTGTGTATGTATGCTCGTGTGTACTTATGTACATATATGTTTATATGTATATAGATACATACATATATACATGCATATATGAACATATACATCCATACATATTTACATTTCTGAATCTGGTCCTGATAACAGAACAGTACCTATAATTTTTCAGAGGTAAAATACTATTTCTGTACAACTTATTAAAATATTTTTATGTAATAGAAATCTAAATAACTTATATTACCAATGCAAATTTATTCCAATAATTCATTGCATTAATTAAATTTATGTTCCTTGGTGGCGATATAAAAAAAAACTTTTCTAATAATAAATTATATATATATTTAAATGTTTATTTATATATTTAACATAGTCTTCGCCCCGCTCCACCCCCCCTGGAATGAACGTAGACTGTAAATTAAATAAAAGGGTCTTGTACTAAATCTTCAGTATTCTTTTAAATAATCAATTTTTCATATGTTCTATCTTATGTTTTAAATATCTTATCAGATTTTAGCATGTCAGTTTTAAATACGAAAAAAGCATTTTTCTGTTAGTAGTGGAGTATTATCTTCCCCATTTTTAATAGTTTGTTTTTTCTTACTGTTTTACAAGTGTTTTAGCATTAGCAGTCTATGAGCTGTTGCGGGAGGGGGGGGAGTTGTGTTCTATAAAAAAAATCCAGAAGGAAATGATATTATAATGGAAGTAATGGAAGTGTAAGAAAATAATGAATAAATATGAATACATTATAATATCAATTAATAATTGTAAATTAAATCATAATTTGATTAAATATGCAAAGTGAAAAAAAAATTTAAACATCTTTTCACTGCTCAATGAAAATTATTTCTCAGCACAACTCGTGTTTCTACTTTATTCAGTGTTTGGATCTGCACATTTCTGTAAAGGAAGACAGATGCACACCTTATGAAAAACGGCAGATTGGCATAAGGGTGGCAATGATCAGTTTTAAGCGAGAAATTGGTCTTCAGTGCATGCTGCCTTATTTTATGGCATGATTTTTGTTTTTTTTTTTAACGGCAGCCAAATTGCATAAGAGTGCAGCACCATTATGAACTGGTTCCAGTATGTGTGTGTGATCAGGATATTGAACCTTAGAATCTAAGAATTATGGTATATTTCTTATGATATTTATATTTTTATTAAATCCTTTTAGACAACAAGAGAAGTCCATATGCACTCTTGAATGATCAAAAAGATGATTTCTGCATTCCTAAGTGAGTGTTAAACATAAATTATTACCATTTACCTCCCCACCATATTTTCAATTGCCCAAAAAGTATTTAGGGTTTTTTTTTAATAAAATGTGCTTAATTCAAATTTACAGCCAGTTCTGCCTTAAGAAGAATGTTCGGTAATCTTCTGTTATCAGGACCTAATTCTGATATCATTTCTATACATACTCTGCATGCATGTACACAGCGCAAAAGAAAAAAAAAAGAGGGGACATTTCTATATCTCCCATTCTACTGGGACGATTGATGAAATTCAAATTGCGTTTTCCATGTCTTGAAAGTGCGGCTTAGGATATATATTAGATTTATATGTAGCTTTGTTCTAATATAGGTTTTTTGACACAAAATGGGACTTTTTCTGAAATAGCATACCAATTTTTTTTCCATATCCATACCAGTTTTACTACAACTTAAATTATGCCTAAATATTAAATTTTGTAAAATTTGGTGCAAAATTTATGGAGAAATTCAAAAATTTAACTTGGCACATTTTTTTCAGTTTGAGCTATGAATAATTCATTCGGTGAACTTCTTAATATATGGCAACCTATTTTCCTTTCCCTTCCATTGTGCAGGAGCGGAAAAATAGTCACATTGTTCCTACCTTTTTACACTGTGGATAAGCGGAGAAAAAGTAACATCGTTCCTATGTTCAAATAATTTTAACAAAGTGCATAAATCACATTTTCGTTATTATCACTTTTAAGAAATGTGCTAATATATAAATTCACGTATATCTGTGGAAATTTTGAATAAAAAGATCTAATTTTTTGCAGGTATGCTTAAAAATACATCTATTTTAAGACGATTGTAAAAATTTTAAAGGTTATAACTCAAAATTTTTTTGAAAAATTTATAAAAATTATTTTAAAATACAAATTTTAAAAACAAATCATAAAAAGTAGGTGAATTTTATTTGGAATGAGCCTAAATTTTGAACTGTGTAGGAAGGAATCAATAAATTTCATAAAAAAGAGGTATTAATAAATAAATACCAAATTGAATTAACATTGAGGGTTTTTTTAAAAACTACTTGTGTGATTTTTACAAAACTTGGGAGTTTGGCATAATTTGAGTTATAGAATCGAAATAGGGTAAAAAATTGGCATGTCATTTCAGAAAAAGTCCAATTTTATGTCAAAATACCTATACTTGAACAATGCTATGTATAAATCTAATACATACCCTAAGTCGCCCTTTCGAGACATGAAAAACGCAATTTGAATTTCTTCAATCGACCAGTAGAACAGGAGATATAGAACTGTCCCCCCCCCTTTTTTTGCGCAGTGTGCATGCATTTTTATTCATTTGGATGCATGTGTTCATGGACACATGTGTGTATGCATGCACACATACATATATATATGTACATATATACATATACACATGCATATGTACTTACCTTTCTGAATCTGGTCTCGAAAACAGAAGAGAGTCGAATATTCTGTCCTTTGTTTTTCCATTCTGTACTCATTTTAAGATTAGATGGAAACATTTTATCATAAAACGTAAGTAGTGAAACCTTGCTTTACTAACCAAAAAGAAAACATTGGGCCAATGTTTCTAAAATCAGTTATCTCTAATTTTTTTAAGATTAATTTTTTCATTATTTCTTTATTTAGAGATAAAAATTTAATTTGTAATTTGAGCAATTGATTTGAGTGTATTATATGCATAAATATTATTATGCATATAATATTTATGCTTATTTTGAAGAGATGATTAAAATACCGTTGCTTATTGATCTTTTAATTTTTAGTATCACTACTCATTTATAGCTAAATAGTGCTTTGGTCTGTGTTTTTTAAAATCAAATTAACAATAAAAACAGAAATATCAAATATTTCAATATATTTTAAAAAATATTTTTTAACATTCTCAAATGTTCTTTTGTTATTCAGTAACAAATTTGACAGCAAATTGTGACTATTTTGGAAAATACTTGAGATCAGATTTTTGAAATTAGAAACTTGCTTAAAATATTATGAGTTTGCTTAATATTATTAATGCTATGAAATGTAATTTTCTTGTTAACAGTCATATATTTAAATTATCGTTATTATTAACGTTTATATAATAAACTGTATTAATTTTTTCATATATTTTCTTAATTTTTGTATGGGATATTGGTTTAAAAACAATAATTTTAGAAAAAATAAAAACATAATAACTTTAAACAAGAATATAGACATTTTGTTATTGTAATTGCAGTTTTTTTTTGTGTGTGTGTGTGTGTGTAAGTAAATGCAAATAAAAAGTTAAAAAGCAAACTTGGAATAAAAATTTTCCATTTTGATTTTTTATTAAAACTAGCATGATTATTGGAAATGTAATAAAAAGTTTATCTGAAATGACTTTGTCCAAATAAATTTGAATGAATGAAATCCTACAATTCATTTTAAGTGAAGTTGTTTAGTTCTGTTTAACTTTTTTTCCTTGCATTTTATAGGGAAGACTATTCTGAACCTGCTGATTGTAGCTTGCAGAGGTAATAATTTATTGTATTTATTTGTTCGAATACTAGTTTTTACCACAAGAATTATCTGTCACTAGCATTTATTAGTTTCAAATGCCTCTAATTTGTCCATTTAGTTTAATGGGAGTATAGAATAATAATTCTAATTTTTTTTTTCTTCTGAAAGCATTTTTGTTTAGTATTTCAATTTCATTATTGGGATTCAATTTTTTGTTGGTTCATTCTATATTATAAATTTGTACCACATTTAAAATTTCTTTTAAAAAGAGCAGCATGGCATTTTTAAAACTTATACTTCAATTTGTATTGTTATTGGCTTAAAAAGTCATTATATTATCAATAATTGACCTATTTAATTTGATTACATTTTAATTCAATTATTTCATCATAATAAAAACATGTTTCTTAATGGTAATGCCCTTTAATGTGTACAGGTATGCTTTGTTCTTTTTCCCAGTTTCCTCATTTATCATGTAAAGAATTTTTTTCAAATTTACTTACCTGCAACAGATATATGATAAAATGAAGATATTATTAAGCATCAAGTTTTTACATTGTAAAATTTCGTGATTATGCACAGTATTCTTGTAGAGTTGTCCAATTCTTTTTCTGATTTTAAAGTCACTAGTAATAAATGATTAGGGAAAAGCCAAACGGATTAAATTTTTTTAGATCAAATATCACATTAAATCTTCAGATCTTGGTTATCAGTCTTCGCTATTAATACAAATGCAACATGAATCTTACCAGGTAAATTTCTTTTATTTCTGATCATATCGAAGTCTTTAGAACATTTCTTTAAGCGCAGTATTTCTGTTCAAATTCTCACAATAACACTGAAAAACTTCAGTTGCATTCTTATTCTTGCTTTTATTGTAGCGGAGACTACAAATGGGAATATATTTGTGACTGTCATATTATTTATTGGGTTTATAGATAAGTAATATTATTTATTGGGCTCATAGATAAGTAAAGGCTACTGGTGGATAAAAGTACATTTTGTGTTGATTTATATAGTACTAAATCTAAATTAAGCAAAGTTACAAAAAAACTAAATTGTCAATTTAGAATTCTTAAAAATTATATATGTATAACCAAATAGTTGATAAAGTTACAAATTCTCCATTTTGGAAAGTAAATGATTTTACAAATTAACCAAACAATAATTTTTTTGTGTGTATGGGGAGATTATGGAAGAGCTGACTCAAAAGTTTTGAGATTGTCTGTATTTCTCTTTTTTGATATTAGGTACAGCAAGCCTAGGTTTTATGAATGTTGTACATTGACATAGCTGGACTGCCAAAACTTCAGTGTTTTCAGTGTTTGGTCATTTGGATGCACTTCAAATTTGATAACATATGAATTATTGACAAAGCTTGTTCTTGCAGGTTATATATTCCATTTATGGATGTCAATATTCTTAACCTGTGGGCACAGAGTGAATGGTGACTTTTATACAAATGTCTCAAAAATATATTTTTGCCATGAGGAAGAAAAGCCCAGATTTTTTGTTGAAACAGCGATTTTTTGTTTCAGGACAATTCTTGGCAGCATCTTACTGTTGAAGAACTGAAAACAATATTAGCTCTCCAAAGGTTATGGATGTAAAATGTTGCATAAAAGTGTAGGAATAGTCAAGGTACAAAATGGAATTGTAATCAAGAAAATATCACTTATTTATGACATTTTGAGGAAATTTTGGGTTTCAGGGCCAAACTCTTAACACTCAGTTAAAAATTATATATCAGCCAACATTAAAATACCTTATATGTGGCCAGAACATAGTTTCAAAGGATTTCTTGCCATTTTTAACTCTGGAAACACAATTGTGCAGTAAACAGTTCTTTTAAGGTATGGAAATGAAAAGGCCACAGTTATAGTACTGAAGAAATTGTCACAAATTCTTATTCTGAAATTTGAAATTTAAAAAAAAAAAAAGTCTTAAATCTTTTCAGTCAGTTTATATAAAATAATGGCATGTCTTTTTCTTGTTAAAAAAAATCAGAAAAAAATCAAAGGAGTTTCCTGATGCCAACCAAGTAGCAAATATGTGTGGGGGGATGCTTTAAATTTCTGAAATTTAATTTAAAAAGAGGTCAGTTTGGCAACCCTATGTTTTTATTTGTTTTTTGTTGTTATTCCTTGCATTTTTTAATTAAATATTTAACAGCGTCAAAATGAAAAATCTGAGTTAAAATATTGACAGTTTTATAGGATTCAAATAACGAAAAAGCTGTAAGTACCGAAGATTGGAATTAAAAATTTTCTAAAGATTCTTGAGATCTGAGGATTTGAATGCCTCAACTGTAGAAAAACAAAACTTGACTTTTAATCCAGTACATATCTAATGAATGGATTCAGTTATTGAAAGTTAGATTTGATCTCTGAATGTTGGTCTTCATGTTAATTATTTGCTAAAATGAAATTATTAATTTTTATGCAGAAGCCTTTAGAAAATAACAGCTTAGTTTTCAACTATTTTTTCTTCCTCAAATAATAATTTCTCTGCAATAAGTGCTGTCCTATGTCACTAATTTTATTCTTTCTAAGAAACTGCATATGAGTTAAAGAAAAAAGTTTAAAAGTAATGATTTATTCTGCATTAAAATGAAAAACTATTCTCATATTTGTATTCACGAAGACCAATACATATTCTTCTGATTCAGTTTACTTCTTCTAAAACCAAACAAGTATAAACAAAAGGAAATAAAGGAAACAAGAAAATGTTTAGTTATTCCACTTAAAAGAGGAACATTCAACTGCCTAGTACACCAGTGTCAGATTTATATTTTGTTCGCATATACTTTTCTGAACACAGAGCCAGAGATGCAAGATTATATATATAAATATATATGTGCAATCATGTAAATTATATGAAAAATGACAAATTCTCATTAATTTGCTTCAAATGTTTATTTCTATTCAAACCCTGTCTCATTATTTTTGAAACAATATGAATATGGATTTGCAGCCGTTGGAAAATTCAGCTGTGGTTCTCGAACTTTCATGAAGTTTGGCCACCCCTGTAATAGAGACTTACACTAAACAAGCAGAATAAAGTTCCAGTGAGGGGGAAAAAAAAAATCTGAAAGAATTCAGATTTTAGATTACGTCCAAAGGGATCTTGCTTAATAATATAATAACTTGCCGAACAAAACAAACATTAAACTAAACCCAATACGAACACAAAAGCCAACCCAATATAATTCCAATAGTCAACCCAATACAATTCCATTAATCCATCCAGTACAGACCCAATAACCAACACAGTACAATTCCAAAAATTCTAATAGCCAACCCAATGCAACTTCAGTTACCAACAAAGAAACATAAGCACTAAATTGAAAAGTGAATTGGACATTTTTGTGAAACAACGCAAAACGAAAAAAAATATGAATATGTATTTGTAAAAAAAGGGGGGGAGGGGACATTTATGTTGTCTTTGCAAAATGTCCATATGTTTCTAGCATTCCAATAAATTATCTGATTGTAGTAAACAAAAAAATTTATAAAAAATGTTTTAAATAAACTGTATATGTCAAGGATATAATAGTTTAAAAAGTGTAAAAGACATTTAATTAAATATTTTGATTTGTCTCCAATTCTGTGCTTTGCATTGAATTTTTATATGAATCTGTTTGCAATTTTAAGAATGATTTTTTTCCCCTTATTTTAAGTGGATTGTAATACTTTGAATTAAAGTAATATATACTAGAAAATTTGTGGGAAGGGTAGAATGAAAACTTTTCTGTACTTTTGATGAGGCTTTGTAATACTGACAGAAAATTCTTCTATTAGCTATACTTAAATATTTATTGATATTTATTATTATTTTTTTTAATAATGTTTAGTTCTAGGTGCCATAAAATTGCATTTATTTGCTTAGAGTAATTTTGGAAATAAAGTTTATTAATAAAAAAATAGTTTTTTTTTTTAAATATGTAATTCAAGTATAATTTTGTTTTTAACTATGCTTCTATAGAAAAATGTGACTAAAGCCCTTTAAAATTTTACTATTTTCTCTACAGAATTTTTTTTATTAATAATTGTCTGGTTTTATGATTATTATTATTTTTCAGATTTGATGATAAAGTTTTATCAAATTTATTTGCTGTTAGACCAGAATTGTGTGGGCAAAAATTTGAATTGAAAATTGAAAATGTAAGATTTATTGGACATCCAACTCATTTACCTCATGTTTCAAATAGAGAACAATCTACTATAACCATGTTCAATGTGATTTTTGCTCTTCGAGTAAGTTTCCATATTTAACTATCAAATTTATTAACAGTTTTGTTGATTCGTATACTGCAAACATGATATGAATAATATTTTAAAATGTTATTTTATGTATTTTTCATTGTTTATTTATGATATTTTCAAATTTAATATACTATGTTATTTAGTATTAAATATCTGTAATAAAGTTGAAGAAAAATTTTTAATTTTAAATTTTTATTTTTATCATTTTGAATAGAGATTATACAGTTTTCTGGGATTTATTTTTAATTATAGCCAGTCTTGCTGATATTTCAAATTTAAGTAATTTGTAATTGATTGATTTGAAACTATATATGAGTGTGTAGAGTCTTCTAGTGTGTTTTGGGAATATAAACTGGTAGACCCTACTGAAAGACAAAGTAGCGAATTCTCAGTAGGTCTTGAAAGAACAGATGACTGTAGGAAAAGGTTATAATAACATATTGATTTTAACTAAACAGAACAGAAATGCACCGACTGGTGCTCATTATTTAACCACCACTTGCAGCTAAGTAATTTGAATAGAAAATTGTATGTGCAATCACAATAAAGTAAAGATTAGCTACCTGAGTGGCTCCTACTCTATCTAAACCGCTTAATCGGCTGCACACAGCAAAGCTGAGCCTAGAATATCAATATAATTTAAAGTAAGTGGCTAAGCAGCAACTATTTAATTACAAGGTTAGTAAATCAACCACATGTCATAAATTCAAAACTAACTCTCCTACCGCAAACCCTTAAAACTGCAGCTTAAATACTGTTTCCAAATCACTTAAATTTGCATATACGTCATTAAATTTACAATCTAGAAGGAAAATGTAATCAGAAGAGAAAGGGAAGTTTCTTAAACTAAAAATAGTTAGTTAGAATAAAATAAGGTCTTTACAAGTGTATAGAATAAAGCGAGATAAAGTTGGTAATATCCAAATATTTTAAAAGTTGTATTCCTTGTTTGAAAGACATGTTAAAAATAATTGATTTTTAGTTCAATGGATATATAAAGAAAGAACTGGAATTAAATTTAGGGAGCTTTAAAATTAAGACATATTGGTTGGTTGCGTTGAGTTTCCACAAAGTGATTGAAAGGAAATTGCTACCATAAAAAAAATTGTATTACAGCACTACATTAGAGTTATAAAGAATAAATTACTTATAATGAAGGCAAAATCATGCTCTTGTAATAGGATATTTGCATACGAGAACTACCCTCAAATGACATTCATCACACCACCACTAGAACTGCTTTATCTGTACCTGGCCACTTCTCTCCTCTGACCATCTTTTGACAAGCGGTTCGATTTCTTAGGTGGAACCAAAGGTAAATGTGAGAATGCCACAGGATTGCCACACTACCTGGAAAACCGGGAGAACCGAAAAAAGTCAGGGAATTTGAAAATTGACCCAAAACTTCAGGGAATTTAAATATTTTAGTCAAAATCTGGAAAAGTTGGGGAAATTCATACAGCGATCCCCCCCCCAAAGCGCAAGTTTTGCGCCGACGTTGAAAGAGATCTCTCTCTTGCCTCTCATCAGCATCATACGGCCAGCTGGCAGAGCCAATTTTCGCAGCTCCAATCAGATTGTCTTTTAAAAAGGCAAAGCAAGTTTCCAGTAGCTTTGGTTTCCAATAACCTCGAGAATCGAGAGAATTGAATGTACATGTACAGAGCATGTCGAACTAAAGAAAATGCGTATTCTTGTATAAAACAAAATCGGTTTGATCATAGTATACGGTACCATGAACAGTAGAATAGACTCTATGTATTCTATTATTCTAACCTCCATGTATCGTACACAAGGGATTTGGCAACATTATGATCAGCAGTAAAGGGGTCATTTTGGTGTTAGCAGCAATTTTCAAAATCGGGCCTAGGCCATAGTGTATAGTAGGATATTACCGCAAAATCTTTTAAACTTTTTTTTTAATTTTCCCTTTTTAATAAATGCCTTATTCGCATTTTGCAGTAAAATAAAAAAAATAAAAAATAGTAATCAGTCATCTAGGCTAACCATTTAATATTATATTCGCCAAAATATTGTTGATTATTGTAATTCAGTTTTTAATTATTTTAATGTTATTCATATAATTTAATATTGCTTCTTCCCTCTAAATTTATTTATTATTAGTAAATAACAGTTTCAAATTTCTTCTCTAGCATAATCCTGAAGCTAATTCTAGCAAGTATGATGACATAACATCATGGAATTTAATGCACACATTTTTTGCTTATATATGCTACTAAATAAATATAAAATACCTAAATTTATTTAAAAAACATCATTAAATAGATTTCTCTCTTTCATTTAGCTGCAAAAAAAGACATTTTTTAATCCAGATTGGACAGAGTCTATAATATTCAGTGAAGAAAACAACTATTATAGTTAAAATAGTGATGCTTTGGGGACTATAAGTCATATGTAATTGGCAAATTTTTATGTTTTCGAGTGGTACCATAATTAATTTACCTTTTAGCACAGCCAAAGTGCATTACGCGGATAGACTGAAATTTTCTTAAAACACACTTGGAAAACCTGGAAAAGTCAGGGAATTTCATTCTCCTGTTTGAGTGGCAATCCTGCACAGTACTTCCCCCCCCCTAAATACACTGGTACGTTGCAATAATTTTAGATTCAATCTAACTATTCTTCCAGATGTGGTAGTTTTTGACTGTTCTTTAACAGGATTTAAATCTTTTTCTATTGGCACTGTTGATGGAGCTTGCATCAAAAGTGCAGTCTTGAGATGGACTATTCCAATCACTAATAGTTTGCATTTGCAAAGCATGGTGAAATGTTCAGGTGTGTATTTCACAACTCTGAATGGGCCATTATATGAAGGTGTCAAAGTTAACCTAATGGCATCAATGCACACAAATACATGGGATAATGTCTCAAGCAAATGTTGTACAAAATAGTTTTATTTATTGTATACAGATGCTGGAGGTTGTGAGGTGTTACTCATAGTATCGCGTAAACATTGAAGAGCTGATGATTGGCGTGGATTCCAGATGAAGGAATTCATCAGGTAGATGGAGGATTGCACCATAGACCATTTTGGTGCAGGTATTATGGCATACTACTCTGAATGATGTACGAGGCCCAAGCAAGACAAGATGTAAAACTTCTTTCCAATAAATGCTATTATGACACTTGAGAGCTTGTTTCAGAGATTACTGAGTTGCTCCACGATTCCATTTATGGATAAATGGTAAGGTGAAGTGTGGATATGGTAGGAGAGAGATGATTGATGAGAGAAAGTGAGATTGAAATTTTCGGCCTCAGTCAGTAGTGAGTGTGTTAGACATGCCAAATCTTGATATCCATCGTGAGATGAATGTCCAAGCTATGGTTTTGGCAGAAATATTTTCAATAGGAATTTCTTCAGGCTATTATGTGAAATGATTTATACAGGTAAGAAGGTAAGTATTTGAAGGAGGCAATGGGCCTCCAGGTTCTGTGTATTGGATCAAAACGTCTTGACAGAAGGTTAAACTGTTGAATTGGTTCATACATATCTGTCTGCAGTCAGCAAATATTTTTCAGCAAATTCCAGGATGTTCCAAACTGAGTAAACATTGAACACTTGATGTCTAAAACTGACACGGATATAAGGACATATTTTATTGCAGTAAATTTGGATCAATGTGGAGTGGTTGTAGGTCAAAGAAGATTTGCAGATTTAATATTAGGTTCTTAAGTTCCTCATCATGCAACTGGGCTTTTGCAATATCAGAGAAATCTGGAGGGTGAGTTAGATGTTGTTTATCTTAGATAAAATGTGAGTGACACAAGTATCAAGACATGTCTAATGTCTGTACTGAACTGAGCAATGAAATCCAATTATTGAAGCTGACAAAGTCAGCATGAATCTGAGTTTTTTTAAATGGGAAGATTAATGGTCAGTGAAAATGAGGAAATCATTTTCTTCCAAATATGTCAGAAATATTTAATAAGATGCTATGACACAGCACACAACTTTCTGTTTTATATGCTGTATTTCATTTCTGCAGTTTCCTCAATAAGAATGCCATTGGGCATGTCCTTAGTCTGGGCCTGAAGCATAGCTCGCTCTTATGGCTATGTCGGATGTATCTATCATTATAGAGAGCTGATCACTGGGTGAGTGAAAAGAAAGTGTGGCTGCATTTGCCAGATCATTTTTGCATTCCTCAAATGCTGCAGATGTAGATTATGTCCATGAGACAGCTTGTTTATCATTTTTTCTGCTATCCTTTAGAACCTCATGTGGAGACCTGTGTTATTGCAGCATTTGGCAGAAAGCTGTGTAGAAGTTTAACATTGCTTATTAAACGCTTCATGTCAGAGATGGTTTTCAGTCGAGACAGGTCATCTATTTTCAATTAGAGATTTTACTCCATCTGAAGTAATAAGACATCCAAGAAAAGAAACTCGGACTGGCCTAGTACACATTTGGATGGACTTGGTTTAAAAACCATGCTCTTTAAGGTGGATAAAAATTTGATGCATATGCTGTAAATGTTCTACTGTATCTGTAGTTCTGTCAGCAAAATAAGAGATGCAGAAATCGAGACTGGATAATACTTGATTATGAATCACTGGAAAATTTGCCATGTGTTACCTAGGCCAAATGGTATGTACAAGTACTCAAAGAGGCCAAATGGTGTAGTCACTGCAGTCTTGGGCACATCTTCAGCATAAACAAGGATTTGGTGATATGCCCTTGCATGATTAGAAGTAGAAAACATATGTTTTCCATGAAAGACTTGGACACAGTCTTGTGTGTGTGGTACAGGATATCTGTCAGAGATTGTGACAGCATTAAGGCAGTAGTAATCCACATAAGGTCATTAGTCACCATCTGACGTTTTGTGAAGGTTACTGGCCCAGGGGTTTTTTGATGGACAAATAGTACCCTGTATTAGCAAGAATTCAGATACTTTGTGAGCAGCTTTTAATGTCTCTGGAGAAAGATGACGAAGCTTGGAGATCACAGGTGAGCCATGTGTTTCAATATGATAAAACACTTCATGATGCTGAACACGTTGCTAAAGTTGAGCTGGGTTTGAAATGCTGGGAAATTTTGCCAATAATTGATGAATCGATTTGCTGATTAAAATATTAGTACGTATTATTTTGAACTTCGATGAAGGCAGTTATAAAGTGCATATGAAAAGTGTTTACTATCACAAATTTTATATTCACAGGAAGCCTTTGCAGAGAATGCTGAGTTAATACAAGTTTCAAGACAATCTAATGGATTCCTAAGAATTTATAAAAATATTAAAATTGGGAATTCTATGGATCAGATTTACAATTAGAAGCAACAATACAATAACAAGCTAACTGCAAGGTATGATGCTTTAATACAAACAATAGTAAAAATAATTACCTAAAATTGAATCATTTTTAATAAACAAATAGCAAAACAGAATTATCTTTTATTTGATTTTTCATATTGCAAAATATTTAAATATTATAATTTTTATATAAGTCTTTATAGAATCACTTTTATTTCAAAATTTTCAGTCATCCATTATTGCATGGTTGCAAATTGCACATGAAATCATAATAGCTAAACACACACCCTTTATATTTAATAAAATACAGTATATAAGAAAATTTTTTAAAATCAAGTCTTAATAAATATTCACAAAAAGTAAAGTAAATAAAACTTATCTCATAATTGTCAAATATTTATACTGTTTATCAAATATCAATGTTATGGATTTCAGAAATTTAATAAACCACATTTACAACAATAAAATGAAATAAAATATGTAAAATATTAATAAAATTAATATTGCAACAATAACCAATTAAAAATAGAAACTAAATTTGATTCCTTCCATACCTATATATGTAATATTTCGAAATTTCATTATTTATTAATTATTCAAACCAAAATAATTAAAATAAATGGAAACAACATATAGTTATCCCAATAAATATAAAGGTTACTTAATCAGTGCCTACTAAATTTCCTGAAAAAAATTCCATACATGTCATGGCCAATTGCTCAACACCGCCAGTGGAGAAAGATGGCTTCAAGATCGAATCAATGAAGTGAAATGAAGATACAACTCAATAAGAGGAACTAGTTCACATCAACCATCCAGTACTAAATATAAGTGAACTGAAAACGTGTGATCTTAAAAATTTACAGAAAAAGATGAACAGATTAATTAACACCAAAAGAGTTGGCCGTTTTGTGATACCTGAAGCCATCAGAGAGAATATTAAAGAGGGAATACTTCCGTTTGTGGAGGTTTCCATTCTTTATCCTTATATGCAATATTCTTCAGAACAACCGCCTATTTCCATCCTTTCCAAAACCTGCACTTCATCTCAATTCCATCACCCCTCCACTAGAAAGCAGTTGCAAAAACAATGCAAGTTATGACAGCATACATGGGTTTATAAAATTGTTAAAGCAATACCTCCATTAAAATGTTATGCACAGCAATAATAAACCTTACTCCAATTTTGATCCAGAATGTCTGGACATCTCCCAATACTTTTGTTACAACAACACCCTCTCCCAAATCTGTTGACATATGCAAGCATAGCAAAACTCCCCTCTTTTTTAATTTAATTTTATTTTTATTTTATAGGCTAAATTTAACAACGTTACTAATTCTCACAAACCCAAATGAAAACGTTAATAATCAAAATCTGTAAGAAGAACTAAAAAATACATGCCAACTGCAAACCTTGGAATCCAAATAAAAACAATACATACTGTAAGAAGGGGGGATTGCAGTGACATGTGGCTCAAAAGATAAATACAAGAAACTTTAAGAGGAATTGGGAAATAATGACAACATTAAAGAAAAAATTAATACCCAAATCCCAACAAAATGTACACTAAATTGCACAGTCCATAATGTTGCAAATTGTTCTACTCCTGAAGAACTTCTAATAATAATTTCTGACAACACCCAAGTCGATCTGTTAGGACTAAATATCTCACTTTGTCTAGGTGACAAAAGAAATCATGCCACAAAATGGATAGTTGAATGCTCAATAGCATTTAGATCCTTTATGAATGAAGGCAATTCTTTAACGGATAGAGATTCCACAAAATAACAAAATTCCTTAGGATGCAAAGATATTAAGTATGCCAAGATTTTGAATACTCTGCTAGAAACTGCAAATACAGATCATACTGTGCCTTTTGTGGTGGAGCTCACCAGTAAAAGATCGTAATGTGGACAGTCCCTGTTGCATGAATTGCAGATTATACAATGAAGCCAATAACAGCAATCTAGTTACAAATCATGTGGCATATGTCCCCAGTTGCCCCATTTACCATAGAGAGCAGAGAAAGATCAAAACAAGAACCGCATATGAAGAACAACAGTAACAATCTCCCACAGCAACTTCTTTCAAAAACAAAGCTCAAACAAGAACAAAACTCTTTTAGGCAAACTCTCTCAAGAACATTACAAAATCACCATTGAAAATTTAAATATTACAATGTCAGCAACACTCTTTAGAACCTTGTTTATAAGCGATATCAGTGTTGTCCAAATTAACCTCCAGAAAACCCAGGGAGTGACATCTAACCTAATCCAGACTATAACAGAAAATAAAGCAGACTTCATTCTTCTGCAAGAGTCATACTGTCTGAATGGACAAGTAAGTGCAATTCCTACAGCATGCAACTGTTTTCAATACTTCTTTCTAGAAAAATCTAAAATCAGATAAGCAATAATTTGTACAAATAAAATTTGGTCCCCTGTGATCATTTATGTAAACATTGTCCTTTTTGCCTTAAATAACACAGACTAACAGTTTATCATTACATCATTTTATTCTTCTCCAGAAATTGAACCTAATCTAAGAAAAGTAGCCTCCATTCTCAACAATAATGAAAATGCATATTACCTTATAAGAGGGGATTTTAATGCCCATAGTACAATATGGAGATATTCAACTTATGACACTTCATTTCTTCAAACAAGCTTCCTATTCATAATGATAAAATGGCTCTGCCGCCATACAAAACTATTCATGGTTGCAATTGGCCTCAAAATAGATTCAATAGTGGATCATAAGCTAATCTCTTTTCAGCTCAACTTCAACAATGAAATAACCAGAACCATGTACTTCGACATCAGCTCCAGTTCCAGTAAAAGATTCGTTAGCTCAATACAACAAGAGCTCCAGAATATCAGCAATGAAATTGTTTCTACAAATAATAGTAAAGACTTAAGCAACATCATTGAAAAATTTATCAAAGTAAACCAAGAACACTGCAAGAACTGATTTAAAATAAAAGACCCAAACAGAAAAATGACAATTAACTGGTGGGCTTGAGAACTGAGAACAAAGAAGAACAAGACTAGCACAGTGCATTGTAAAGTGAATAAAGCTCCTCCCCAAGAAAGAAGAGATCAAGCTGCATTATTTTCTCAAAATAAAAGGCCCTGTATAAAAAGAAAATAGTGACAGCCAAGAATAATAATTGGGAAAGGTATTACATGATTAATAAAGACACATATTATATTAATTGTAAAATCTGTACAAACAAGATCTTCAGCCCCACCCAACATAAACCCCCAATGGCAAGACAAAATAATTCATCACAAAATGTTACCACCATTGCAACAATAATAGAAATAATGAGCATTTTTATTTGGGATGATCCATCACATTATAATCAAGACCAACAAATATTGAGAAATAATACAAGAACTCCTAATACTCCAAAAGGCATATCATTCGCAATAAAAGAAATTATGGTTAGGTTAGGTTATTCAGTTATGGCAAAGCACAAGAGGGCTATCTGCCTAAAGGGAGGGATGCCTTCGTGGAGGACTTTCTAAGGGAAACTGGCTCGTATACACAAAGAAATTATGGATATCATGAAAAAAACTTTTCAGATACAAAACACAAGGCTTAGATGGAATCAACAATAAATTCATAAATTAAACTGGAATATCTTCACAAATCTATGTAATAAATGCCTGCAGCTAGGAAACTTTCCAAACTGCTTTAAAGCACAACGAGTGATCCTCTTCAGCAAACCAGATCAAGATTCAAAGTCCAAACTCAAACAGGCCAATAAAGGCTTCTTCCAACAATAATATAATAATACAGGCTTCTTCCAACAATTGGAAAATTCCTTGGAAGAGCAATAACCATTTGAACATAAACAAGATTATAAGTGAAAACAAGTTTGGATTCATACCCAACAAGAAAACCCAAATGCAACTGGCAATGCGCTGGCTTAAATATAGAAAAACAGAACTAAAGATTTACACTCAACATTAATTTGCTTTGACTTAAAAAAGGTATTCAACTCTATATGGTGACCTGCAATTATGCAAGCCTTCGGTGACTCAAAATGCCAAAAAATATATTAATGATATTACAGAATTTCATAGCAAAAGAAAATTAGAGAAAGCATAATTATTCATAACGGCAGAATAATTGAAAAGTGCAGAGAAAGAGGTTGCCCACAAGGTTCGTGCCTGGGGGCAGACTTGTGGAATTTAACTTTCAACTCCATCATCAACCACAATCGGCCACTCCATTCAAAAGGAAAAGCAATTGCAGATCACACTGTATTTATCATAGCAAGATGAACCAGAAACCTCTTAGAGAAGAATGCTACAAAATCTTATGTAGTTTCAACTCCCTCTGTAAAAATCTAAAATATATCATAAGCCATAATATTCCCAGAACCCCCCAAAATTACATGCCTTCCAAAATTTTATTAGAGGCTAAGAAAGTAGAATTACTGATAGCATGAAATTCCTTGGCCTAATCATTGACAAGAAATTAAATTGGGTTGAACACTTAAAATTCATTCAAAATAAAACCTCCAAACTTGCAAATAATGTAAAAAAAAAATAAAAGGGTTAAATTGGAGATCATGTCCATACTTCCAAAAGACTATTCAATACAATTATTAAAAAAATATACTGTATGGAGTAGAGATTAGATCTAGGCCCAAACTAAAGAAATACAGCTGCAGGCAATGCAGCACCCATTCTTAATAAGCATTACAAAGTGTTGCAGATTAACATCAAACGTAGCTGTCTATGTTCTGGAAGGAATAGCCCCCTGCACATAACAGCACAAGTGGAGAACACCAAAGACATGGTTTTAAGACTCAAAAGGAACTGTTCCATAAAAGATAAAATCTTCAAACATTCTAGCTATGAATCTCCTTGTAATCCATATAGAAGAGACCCAGCAGTAAACCTTAAAATCAACTGTATTGAAACAAAATACTCAAATTAGAGACTACTATCTATGCACATACACAGACATTTTAAAATGGAAGGAGGAGTCTGATGTGTATGCATCATTCATATTAATTCCCAAGTTAAAATAGTATGAAAAGCTAAATTTGGAAATCAAACTAGTATTTTCCAAGCTAAATTATCAGCAATAAAAATTGCCCTAGAATACTGTGCTGAAAATGAACCCAAAGAAGTTCGAGTATATATAGACAGCCAATCCATGATTCTAAAATGTGAAAAATATTAAACATAATTGATCATCCAGGATATCTATGACATTTCTATCTTGAGTCCCGATATATATCCTACAGTTTCATGGGTTAAATCCCATATGGAGATTTCTAGAGATAAAGAAGCAGATGAGGCATCAAAATCTGCTATTACTGACATAGAAGCAAAACGAATTATTCAACTTGACCCAAATCCAGCTAAAATATCAACTTAAATGCCTAAGAGAACAAATATGGGAAGAGGATTGAAAAAACCATAATAAAAGAAGATTCTTCCAATTTAAACCACACGTCAGTACAGACAGAACCAGTGTAAATCCTCTAATCAATTGATTTATGAAAAGACATAACCCCTACGCCACTTATTTTTATGAATGAAACATAGATTCCGAGATTTTATAATAGTATGTGTGGGGAAAGGGGAAAGTCTAAAAACTATATCATCAATTGCCCATAACAGAAAATTATCATTTAAAACTCCCAGAGACCAATATATATATATATATAAGGTGTGTTCAAATGAAAAGGTACGAAACGACACTATGGATATATCGAAATTTTTATTCACAAGTAATCACCAGAGGCCTGCGCACAACTATCCCACTGTTTCACGAGTCGAAGGATTCCCTCTTCCCAGAATTCCTGTAGCCATGGCAGGAACAAATCCTCCACTCTGTCCTTCAGTTCGCCGTCCGAGTTGAAGTGCTTGCCTTTGAGATGTCACTTCTCATCTGGTTGTTTACCTTGTCGAGGAGTTCGGCCATGATTACTGTGTTTTGCATGGCCTGTCTTGGCTCATCACTCGAACACTCCAGGCCTTTACGAGAACTGGCACTCCACTTTCTCACTAACTTGTCGAATACACAGTCTTCCCTATATACGACCACAATCCGTGATGAATATCGGCCAGTTTAAACCCTTCCACAGTCAGAACTCTGATAACATCTTGCTGCTCCTCAGTCGTCGAATTTTGCAATGCGAATACCATGATGTCCTCACATGCACTGCTGCGTCAACTGGACGGAACACATAACTGCCTACTTCTCTCTTGCATCATGTGTGGGTGCTCGCTCATGCGCACAACCACTCCGGACACTACATTCACATCCTTAAGTATCTATGTTATGCCAAATTGGCTTATTCGGATTTCAACCAGTTTATTTATTGCAACATTTTGTACTTTTTCATTTGAACAACCCTTATATCAGTGCCTGGAAATAACATTAAAAACCAAACATTTAAGGAGAAATACATAACTCTCAATCATGTTCCTCACTAGTAGAGAAAATTGTGCAATACAAAGCAATTATGAACAGACTTGAATAAGCTAAGCTAATTATGAACAACTTGAGCTAAAACTACAAACTCATTCAAATTGTCAAAAACTTAAATTTGAATTGACAAAACAGAAAAATAATGAAGGGCAGAATCAATGAAAGTACAGACTAGAATTGACAAAAAGGCAAGAATGCCATACAACACCTATTTGCATCCAACAAAACAAAGATAAAAATTTTCTGAAAAATAATTAACATATAAAATGCTGTCTGCATGTACTCGATATGTACTTTTTGCATGTACATGTAAGAAAATGCTGTCTGCATGTATGTATGTAATCAATATATATTATTAAATATGTATATAAAAGTATAGTTATATATTTACCATTATGTATTATAGTATAAGTACAAATGGCACTATTGTAACTGTATATAAAATTGTAAATATGTCAAAATTCTTCTCAAATTAATGTTCAAATAAAGATTGTTAATGCAGCTGGACAATACCCAATGGTTAACCAATGGTATCCACTGCACTTCAGCCTGAACCTAATACGTAATTGATGAAACTGTTGTGTCACCCGAGATAACAGTTATGTTCATAGGTACGTTTAATATGTGAGAGACCTTGATTCTTTGATGTGACTTAGCTATAGCATCAATTAAACAATTATTCCTGACATCCACTAAGAGGTGGAAATGTATCAAGAAATCAACACCAATGATTGGTTGTGTGTCATCTGCAATAGTGAAAGACCAGTTAGAAGTTCAGCGTAAGTTTAAATCAAGAATTAATAGTTTGGTACAGTAAGTTGCAATTTGGGTGCCATTAGCTGCAATACAGTATAAGTTTATTATGGTTGCTAGCACTTGTATTGGTCTTAGAGAACACCAATATGTCTGCTTCATTGTCCTATAGGAAATACAATAAATACAATTTAGTTGAATGGTCAGCCAGTACAATTCTGTCAATGTGGCAGGCTTTCTGTTGACCAGCGGAAGACTGCCTACTTAGTTTCCTAGTTTTCAAAAGTAATGGAGGAGCACGTTTATGTTTCTGATCAAAATTCATATGGTAAAAATATATGCCATTTGCAGGCTCTTTGGATTGTGTTTGGGCATTCTTACAAGTTCGACTTCTACAGCAAAATTTATTATGTTAACCCTGATTTGTTCGACTGTATTGGTATGAAGCATGGAGATTTGTTGAGAGTTCAGGCACTTTCTTTGTCAAGTCAGCTACTTGTTTTAGGAATGTACTTGGAGCTGCATTGCTAGCAGTTTTGACATTAGCTGGAGCAACCAGCTCATTAATTTTATCGGCCATTGTCGCTAAGCGAGTTAGGTCCTCATTGCAGGCAGCAAGAATTATCTGTATATTATTAGGAGGGCATGTAAGCCATACAGATTTTAGCAAGTCATCGCTGAAATGTTTTCCTGCCAGATCATGCATCCATGTAGGCAGGTAGGAGGGTCACTGATCACCAAGTTTAAGTCCTTGTTCTGTATTTATGAAGATTTACTTTCCAAATATATTTCTATGAGTGACTCTTTTAATTTGAAATATTTATCATTATCTAGGATTTTAAGGATGAAGTCATGCACTGAATTCAAAATATCAGACTCAGTTGCTGCAACTACATGGTTGAATTTTGTGGAGTCTTTGTTAATGCGAGTGATAAAAAAATGTGCTTCAATCTGGGAAACCACAATGGTGCATTATTCTACCAAAATGGTAATGGCTTCACCACAGAGTGTGATATTTGTGATTCTGGTTGTATCACATCGGGGATATTTATAGAAAATTTTTTCTTAAAATAATTACTATTTACCTGCATAAATATTGTAGCATGAAGATATGCTATTAATATTTTGCCAGGAAGAAATAAATAATATTTTATTGGCCATTTGTACACATAAATACTATTTTGGGGAGCTGCAGCGCATTATTTGAGAGTAGGGAAGTGTTCATGGAATATTACGTTTTCTTGCACAAAAGCTGCTTACCAAATCTTATCATTATTCACTGCTGTAACACATTGGTTATAAAAACTGATTAGTTGATTAATGATTTCACTACTGATTCCCTGGTATAGCACAAGTCACACTTGCACTTTTAAAAAGGTGTCGCACAACTAGAAAACACAATACGTTGAAATTCTTGGAAATAACCGAGTTGTTGGTGGTGAAAAACCATTGCTGGCAGCGTGTTTGTTTGCAGACTTCACTAGTTTTTTATGGTTGCATTGAGTTTCTGCAAAGTGATTAAAAGAAAATTGCTACTATGACAAAAATTATATTACAGCACTGCATTACAGTTAAAAATAATGCAGTACATAAAGTTGGAGTAAAAACAAAATCATGCTGTCATAGTGGGAGGTTTGTAAAGGAGAAGTACCCATGGATGACTTTCATTACACCACTGGTAGAACTGTTTTTTTTTGGGGGGGGGGGGACTTGGTTGCTGCTCTCATCTGTCTCTCTGCAGGTGGTGCCATCTCTTGGGTGAAACTGATGGTAAATGTGAGAATGCCATAAATAATTCAAAGTTGTATTAATTCGAGAAACCTGTGTATTTGGAAGAACTTGATACATGTATCTGTTTCTAAAGACTTAAAATGGTTGTTTTTGAAGACATGTCTCTGTTCCATAGTATTTAAAAACTAGGTAGTATTCAACCTTATATTGACTCAACTGTTGCTTGATAATTCAGACCTTGGTGAATGGGCTTGCTGCATTGGAATTTAGAGTGGAGAAGAGCCAATTTCCCTTAAAAAATTCTCTACAAAGACAACCTTCTCTTTAGTCAAATAGCCCTTGAGTGCTTTGCCATAATTTGGATGATCCTAATCCTAATCTAACTGTATATTTTCATTTAGAAAAAAAAAATATTACATATTTTGAGGGAATAGGACACAGGTACACTAGAGAACGAAAGTATTCTTCTTTATATCTATCTTTAAGAATATCAAGTTATTTTGTTATAATGACAGAAAAAAACTGTTTCTGTTTTATGATTTCGGATCAAATTGAGCATATAGTAGCAATGAGACAACAAAAGGCTTATAAAAAACACTAATGAGGAGTTAATTATCAGATTTTAAAAATATTATATCTAAGAAGAGAAAAGAATGGTTGAATTCACCTTCAGAGGTAAATTGTGTGTCATTATCTAAAGTATTCATTATGAAAACTGTGGAAAATATCCAGTTGTTTTCTTTCATAGAACAAATGTGGGTACTTACGGAAATTCCAGGCGACTATAAAAGTTGACAAAAATCCACCAAACCTCATGGCTACCAATCATTTGGGCGGCATAAAACCTGCAACTGCATGCAAAATAAAAACAAATGTGTCTTTTTCTTGATGACACCATGTGAATTCAGCTATATAAGAATTGAAGTGCCATGCTGTCCCATGTTGTCTTTTATTTCCCCATTTGACCAAACCCCACAATCGATCAAAGTTTTCATATGTGCTACAAAGTTACACTTAGGATTAACTTTGAAATATTCAAAATTAGTAGCTCTTATTTCACTTTTAAAAGTTTTACATGAGTATACTGTAAAACCTTCTTCAATATTACCTTTTTATAGTTTGCATAAGTGTTATTGCCTTCCTATTTGGAACTTCTACCACAAAATTCTAGTTCGTTTCCTTGCAAATGCCTCCAAAACACTGCAGCTTGCGTGTTATTCTTCTTGCATAATTTTTACATTTTGAGAAAAGGCTGTTATCAGTATGGACAATGAGGTTGGCTTCTCCAATTTTTTTTCTTTGGCCTTGTTAAGAGACTGTGTACAAACTTCTCTTGTTCCAGATGGTGAAGGTTTTTTCAATCTAAATCTTCTGTTCCCCATTCAGTACTAGTTAATTCTCTATGCCAGATGTAAGTGTATCTTGGTGAAGTCACAAATGAAATGCTTCAACCCTCAAACCAGGTTTCTTTCTGAATGGATATTCAGTTCTGACAAGTCTTAACATTACAGTGTGTTTGAATCTGTGTTTTTAAATGAAGGGCCATATCGTGTCCATTAACAAATTTTTTGAATGACGGTAAGATTCCATACCTTTAAAAGAATTCTACTTCTTGTTTTATAGTTGGTAAATCCCAAATTTTAAACATTTTTTACAACATAGAGCTATAACAAGATTTAAAATGACAACAGCTTTTCTGCAAGAGCTAGAAAGAAACTCTTATTAAGGTCACATTGAATCATGTGAGGCACATTTTATGATTATTGTGTAAAACTGAATCACAAGTGGTTAGATTTTATCATTATTGGCTAAAAATCACCTCTTGGTGCCATTACGTTCATTTGGTGAAAATCATTGACTGAATTTTCCACAAGTATCCAAATATGTCAGCCACTTACCATATCCAAGTGTGTAAATTAAATCGCCTAGAATTCTATACCTGAGCTAGTGCAAAATGTTACACAGTAAGGAAAAGATCTCTAAATAAAAGGTCATTTGTTTCGTAGTAAGACTCTCCACCAAAAACAAAACTTTTTATCGTAAATTGTAACCAAACTTTAGACAGACTGGCAACGAATTATTGCTAAGTCTAAAATAACTATTGAGCCTTGAGAAGATTGTACAAGACACTTTACTGAAACTAAAGAACAGAAGGCACACCTGGTGCTAGTAAGTGCTGGGTTACAACTCAGCCAGCACTCGTGATGAGATACCAGTAAGTTCAAATGTAAAATTTAAATTTAAATAAGGTAATAGCCAAAGGCTACACAGTTAAGGTGAAATTAGCTGACAAATCTAACTGGCATGGAGGTTCGGTATCGGCAATTATATTGCAAGGCTAAAGAATACAAAAATTCTCTGAGCTAGCAACCTAGTAACATGGACTAGAAAGGCAGAACACACTCTCTGTTACAATATGAAAACCTCAGTTTAAATACACACAAACAAATTTGCATTTGCAGGGAAACAGAAGGGAAAAGGGACAGTGAAAGTCTAAATCATAACAACTGGTTAATTAAAATTATAAAAACAGTACAACGCTCCTGCCAAAATTTAAGTAATCACAACAAAGCTCTTTAACGACCTTGATAAGATTCTAAATACTAAACCTAACTGGAGTCAACAATTTTCAATTAACAACTTACAAACTAATTACATTACATATGAATTCCACAGGGCAGTTCTTCAGGAATGCATCTATTGTTTTCTGTCATCATATGTTCTCCTTCCAGTCACTTGAAAGGAAAAATACTTTAGCATAAAAACATTACATATTCATTTCCATTTCAGCTTTACATGGAGAACTTTTACTCATGCATTCTTCATTTAACTCTTGCTCCTACTCTTCAGCAAAATGGTCTGAACAGAAGAGCATGTAGTATGGTACAAGTATTTCAGTAATACCACCTGATTGAAGTCCTGCATGTTAATAGCTTAGACATATTAGACCTCAAGAACAGCTTAAATTTAAAACTATTCTTAATGTGCTATGCAAAATAGTTCATTAAGCTTTAGTGTTGGCCGGAGAGTCTAACTTTTAATTACTATTATGTATACTGCTAGTTTTTACTTTAACTTATCTTAAACTTGCTTGCTTGCACTTAAACATTTCATGCACACATCAAGAATTCAACTTTTACAAGTATGCAAGAATTTACTTTTTCATTTAAAACATAGTTTAACTAAAACTTTTGCATTTACAAAACTAATTTATCAAACATACTTTTGAGACATTTACAGTTTATTACATACATTTGAAACATTTACAGTTTATTACATACATTTGAAACATTTACAATGAGAAAAAAATTACTTAATTTATACTTTACATCACTTGTACAGAAGTTGCTAAAAATTATTTTACAAATACAAGCAAACTTCCTCAAAACAGTCCCTTGGATTAAAAGGAGAAATCTTATTCTCACATTAAACTTAAAATCATGGCGATAAATGCATAATTAAATTAAAAGCTCTGTGCTATGTAACAAAACTGGAATGCCATTGCTTGAGGCAAAGACAAATAGAAATCGTTGTACATTAGAGGTAAGCTAAAAGCTGAATACTTGAAGAAATTAAATTTCACTTATCTTTTGCTTTGCTGGTAATCACTGAAATGATGAAAAATAGATGCCGAATACAAATGACCTCATGGTGATATGATCTGAGGTATGAATTGAACATTTGAATTATAAAACTAGCTTAAGGGGAATGCAAGATATGGCCATATTCATTCCTGATGGGTCTTGGAAACATTTGACAATTTCTCACCAACTTCCTGTCTTTTTAGAAGATTTGCAAAAACATATTTTTGAAGTCCTGCGGCCAATTCTTCAGAAATTTCTGTAGTTCTTACTACAATATACAGATATGGGTCCATGAATGTGGGGGCTTTATTGTGAATCATCTGTGAGATCTAGTAGTTAGCTTAATGGCGATTTAGGGTTTACCTTGAGAGTGAATTGAGGAACTTAGTTTTTTTCTACACAAAGGGAGGATTGTATATTATCCATGTTCTGCTTGAGTTGTTTCCAGCTGTGTGTCATGGTCTGTTTTATAATTAATTACCCATTTTTAGGCTATCATTTAAAGAAACTCACAATAGTATAGCTTTAAAAATGTGCTTTATGTTCATTCTATTAAATCCAGTGAAAGGTATAGTTCAAGGTCAATGTTATCACATAATACAATAGCATTCACCTTCATTATACAGGAATATGCAAATTTCTGGGCTTGTTAATTCAGCACATGTGAGAAGAAATGTAAGGGGCTGCTTCAGCTTTTAATTTTAAGAATTTTACAAGTAATTGGCTAAAATTTTCACATGTGGAAAATGGGGAATGCTGAAAAAATATCTGATGGATTATCAAAAATGACGTGTGGTTGGAAGAATAGAAGGAGGACAAATTTTAATGGAGGTATGTAGAGTAAAAGTCACCAGAAATACCATGTCATGAATCTGAGAAAAGACATTTTTGGTGTATATAGACAAACAGATCAAGGTCGAAAATATGTCTCAAAGATTCACAGGACCATTATTTGGCTACAATTGCTAAAAGAAGTACACAACTGGCATCATCCCAGATGGCAAGGGAGTTCACTGGAGCTACAGGAACTTGACTATCCATCATTACCATAAGTGACAGGCAGCATAAAAGAAGGTTGTATCATGATTTGTATCCCATCAACTTAGGCTTCAAAATGAGCCCAGTTGTAATGATGCAGAGATCATTGTGATTGGAGTATCATGGACTGAAGCCAGATTTTCTCTAATGAGTCTTGTTTTTGTTTGAAGAGTGATTCCAGGTATGTTATAGTCTGGAGAGAGTAATGCATAAACATGTAGTAAGTCAGAAAATTTTCATGAAAGTCATTGGTACAAAGGTAGTGAATCACAGTATAGGCAGGCAAGCATTCTGAATGGCCACACTAACCTATGCATTTTTACTATTGCAGTTATGAATGCTGAAATATATAGAGATCAGGTTCTTGATTCCTATGCTAAGTTGTTTAGGGGTGCAATCAATAGTAACTTCTTCCTAACAGACAATAATGCTTCTCCCCATTGCGCTGCACTCGTGACCATTACTAACATGAGAGCAGAAGAATTCAATAGATGGCATAGAGCACATATTTTCCAGATTTAAATCTCATAGAACATGAGTGGAATGCACTAGGATGCCAATTTGCGTCTTTGCAGCCCCCTCTAGAGGTTTTGAAAACACTGTCCTTCATGAATACACATTGTTACTGCAGGAATTCCTGGTCATGGAAGTTTTTATCATTGTTCCTTTCATTTTTCCTCCTAGTGTATATCATCTGTAACCATTGGGATACAGTGACCTTATGTGATTTCATGCTGATTATCCTACTTTCCCCCCCCTAAATGCTTTAATGTTTTCAGGCTGATGCTAGTCATTCCATTGTTGATTGCTATCACGATTTGAGTCATAGATTGTCTGTTGCTATTAAGCATGAAGAATGTCGATGCAGTTATTTGACATCACAAGTAAAACTTATGCAAAATGCTCATGATGATATAGCATCTTTACCTGAAGGTAATGCCTATTTTAATATTACTATACTAATTCTGTATTTGAATTTTGTTATTAAAGCTATTTATTTCACATTATCAATATTTCATATTTTACTTTTATTATTAGAGTGTTAAAACTATTTATTTTTACTATTTTTATTTAAAACTATTTATTTCAACATTTCATAATATCTAGAAAGCATTTAATTTCATAAGTTAATAGGTAGCTTAAGTTTATAAAGCACTGTTACACATGAAAATGTTCTTTCATTTGTTTTTAAAAAAAAGTCTATTTTTCTTTTGGAACACTTAATATAGCTTGAAATTTATTATTATATTTTTGTCTTTGAAAGTTTTACGTTCCAAATTTAAAAATGAAGTATTTATAGTTTTGAAAATCAAATCACGTCCCATAGTTTGGTCTTAAAAAAACTTTTAGGGCTGTTTAAAAATTAATTATATTATCATCAATAAAGCTTCTTGTAACTGTCATTTATTTTGTGTAGATAATCAGGAGTCACCATTTAATTTAATACTTTCAAGAAGTGAGCTTGCTAATCATTTGAAAACATCCTTTGAATGGTATGTTATTTAGTTTCATGTAAAACAATTTTAAAATTAATTATTTAGCTTTATAAAATTTCAGAAATATTCTTAATATGATCTTGATATAAGTTTAATAATGTTTCAGCTTGAAAGATAGTGGTACTGTCCATTTGAAAATCAACGGATGGATAGAACTAAGCTTTTGTTTGCCTAATAAAGTACACCGTTTACAGGATGAAAGACTTTTAGTTGAGGTAAAGTGATTAAATGATGATTTCTATATGAGAAAAAAATGTCTTCTTTCTCAGTAATTAAATTTTTTGCCTTTTCAGCCAGAATGTATAAAGGCATGTTTGAAGGATTTAAAGTAAGATAAATTAACACATTTTAAATTACATTTGTTATTATTTGGTTTTTAAAATTAATGTCTTTCACTTTTGCAGTAATCATACTGTATAGTTTTTTCTGAAATCAATTGCTGATTTCCCACTCCTTTGTGAAAATCAATTACAATTGATCAAGATTGTGCCCAAATTTTAAATTTCTGAAACTCAAAATGAAATTTGTATTTAAATTTTAGATCCATTTTCGTGTTTAAACATAATGAATCAGTTGTAAAGTCTAATGTATTCCATCCCCTTAAAGTTCTATTTAATCAGTTTCATTATGTTGATATAATTGATAGCTAAATATTATAAATTCTAAAGTGTGAATTTATCTCAGTAGAGTGTAAATATTTCATAAGTTTAGACTTCTTGATGGAAATTTCTTACTGATTTAACAATGCTGAATTTTTGAAATACTCTTCAAAGATGCATATTAAAGTGAAAAAACTATTTATGAGTATTTTTTCGAATTAATGTAAATTGTTTCAAAATTATATCAATTTGTTAAATTTAAAAAATATTTATTTTAATTGAAGTGCCTTTTTAATTTAAATCAGTTATTTAAAAGTAAAATTGGTTATGATAATTATTACTTTATCAACTAGCAATATCGGTACAAATTTGGGAACTGCTTTTGAAAAATGCCTATCTAGTCTTCATACATTTTGACTCTATTTGTAAGTGCAAAGCAACTTATTATTTATAAAAAGGTGATCTTGTAATGGGTTACATGTATTTGTAAGCAGTTATAGTTAAATGTCATGTACTTTCTCAGGCCATGAAAAGTATAGTTTGTGTTTTATTAATTGGAGAATGAAAGATTAATTCTTAAATTGTGATAATTTGTTACCTTTCCAAAGTAATATTTAAACTGTAATATAAATGAATGACATTTCACAAAGTAATAGAACTATATTACCTTTGCTGCTAAAAAAAATAAGAATTATACATTGAAAAACAAATTACATTGCTATAATTTTAAAGTAGTGTTATATAAGGATTCTTATTAACATTTTTATATTATCTTGAAAAAAAAAAGGCCGTTTTACTACAGAAATTTGTAATATCAAAATAAACTGAAAATTAGAGTGGAGTAAAATATTTTTCTTTCTTCTTTTTCAGAAGTTAACAGTATTTTCTATATTCATTTTATTTACTTAGTTTCATAGCAGTTTGTACCTGTTTTAAGATTTTTTCTATTTTTTATTCTATTACGTTTAAAAGACATTTAAAATGCAAACTTTTTTCTTCCCATAATAAAGATTCAGTTTATATATACTAGCCACTACATGCACTTATATAATTATATGTATTTATATACCTCATTAAAGAAGATATGCCATATTGTTTTCAAAATCTGTTGTACTGCTTTCAATGAAACTGATACCAAAAAAGTTGAATACTATTTCTACTTATAACTAAACTTGGTGTATGTCTCTTGAACGTATTTTATTTTATTTTAATTAACAAAACATTTGCATTTATAAATACAAATTTACTAAATTCTTTTTTTTTTTTTTTTTAAAGGCCATACCATGGAGTATTGCTACTTACAGATGCTGCAGAGTTGCTGAGTTCTCTTCCAGAAGATTCTAATCCTGCTCTTATCAGATTGATAAGTGTCAGCAGCCCTTTGAAAAATTTACAGCAATTAGCAGCAGATGCTGATATAATTTTACCGCATGTAAAATAAATCATTTTTACATTATAATTAAAATTAAAATTGCTATGCATACATATATAGATAAATAGGCATGAATATACTTGTATACATGTACACATAATGGAAATTTGCAGTTAATGTTGCTAATTTATTTAAAATATTTTATTTGCATTTAATATGCTTTGCAGAGAATAGTTTACATATAAAAATTAGTAAGTTAAGGGGAAAATTTATGCATGTTTCTGATACAATGAACTAGGTATCATGCATTTAATACTTAAAATTAATATCTGGAAAGAAGCTTTATGAATTCCTTTTTAGTGCAATTAAAAGCATAGAGGACATTTTAAGATATTATTCTCTCATCATCATTCTTGTTGAAGGTATTAATCTGAAATTGTTGAAATTATGTACATAATTGTAAACTGAATAAGGTTGTAGTAGAATTTTGATTACTTAAATTCCCATAGTTCAAAATCTTTAGTAATCTGGACGTATCTGAGTTTGCTTATAACAAAATATAAGGTGTACCAGAAAATTATGTCTAAGCAGAAATGAATATATTTTACATGTCTTTAATAATATTTATTGCGAAGTATAATTTTAGTCCATTACTTACTACCTCTTGCCAGTGTGATGGTAATTTGTAAATAACATTTTTGAAAAATGTCTTGTCCTTAGTGGCGAAGAACTAAAATAGTGCTTGTCCGGCATTTGCTTCAGTTTTGAATTCCTCCCCCCCTTTCAAAAAATTTTGCAAGGAAAGAAACAAGTGATAATAAGAGGGTGGTAGGTATGAGGAATATGGTAGATATAGCAGAATTTCCAAACCTAGCTCTTGAGATTTTCTTATGAGTCACCAAGTAGCAGGTGGTCTGGCATTATCATGATGCAGTATAATGTGCTTCATATTGAAAAACACCAGCCTCTTTTCTTTGATTGCTTTGTTTAAATCATTAATTTGCTGACATTATCTCTCCAAATTGAGCTTTTAGTTAGGTTTCAAAAGCCCTTAATGTATTGGTCGTCAGACATTCTGCCATATACACAGCATTATCTTGTTCAGGCTCAAACTCGTTTTGGAGGTGAAGAAGGTAGGTTGCTTGGGCTGACAATATGCTGTTTTCCTAATGTAGCTAATTCATTTTTCATCACCAATTATCATTCAGTCCAAGGAGGGTTTGGTTTTGTTCAAATCAAGCAAAGATGTACAGATGAAGACTCGATCATGTAAATTTTTCTGACTTAATTCATGAGGTATCATCCATCTGGAATATTTATAAACCAATTCTAATTTCCGGATATGGTCTGAAATGGTTTGTCGAGCTGAGTTAAATTTTTCCACAATCTCCAATGCTATCAAACAATGATCTTGCTTTATTGTCATTGGTCAAATATGACCACTCAAAGTGGGACTTATCATTAAAGTCAAAATCACCTGCTTCAAAGTTTTCTTTCTATCCAAAACTTCATCTCCACCAAAAGCTTTCTCTAAATTTCTATACACTTTTGTGGCATTATTTCCTTGCTGGAATTCGTATAAAATACAGTATCTAATTGAACTTTCTAAGAAGCATGTTTACATGATCACTGCTCTCTTGATAACCAGATAAGACACTTTTGTTTCAGTTTATTTAGAAGAGCACACATATGTTAATTCCAGCTTTGTAAAAAGAGGCAGCCAGATATATCTCAAACAAACACATGCATACACTTTGAAATTTGAAATAACATTATGGGATAGAGTTTCTGGCAGACATTATATATTAAAAATTTATATTCACTTTTCTTCTTCATTCAGATTGCTGTAATTATCAATATTCAACTAAGCAAAGTTTTTCAATCATGCTTTTTGTTATTTATTTTTTGTTTATTTGTTTTTAATGCACATTTTTTCCCATGTAAATCAATAGAAAATGTTAATTCAAAATCATATGTCATGTCCTTAACTTTTTTTTTTCCTAAATATTCAGCAAAATAAATTGCACATCTGTGGTTTTAATGAGTTATTTAGCCTCATTTATAAACAAATGCATTTTTGCTTTCATAAGCATTTGAAAGCATAGCTTAAAAATGTTGTTTTATTATAGAAATCCAATCTATGTTGTTTTAAAAATGTATTATATATGGAAGCTTAGTTATTTTACATTTTGTTATGCATTTTAAGCATTTAATGTAGTTTCTTAAAACAAATAATAAAATTAATATTTTTTTAATTTTGTCCCCGCTGTGTTGTTTATACTGATGTTACTATTTTTATTAGCTGAGAAAGAATAATTAGATAGTTAATGGGTAAAGATTGGCATCTATATGTTTATTATATAACTGAAAAGATTTTTTTATTGGAAAAGACAAATAGAAAATATTTTTCACAGTTCAAAGTTGAGAAAGGATATAGTAATTAAAAATTAATACTTCAGAAACTCAATTTTTCTTTGAATTGGGAGGTGGGGAGAAGAATGCTTATTATCTTTTAAAATAGTTAAACATTTAAAATTTTAGGTTACATATATAAATATGTACATCTTCAGTTTGTTTAAACATTTTGAAAATTTTGTAGTACTGATTTATTGCTGTTTAATCAAAAATTATTATTGATTAAAAATTTTTTTAAGTGTTATACTAAAATGTTAATCTGTTAGTTATTAAAATAAGGAGTATTAAATTGGTATTACCAGAACTCTTTTTTGTTTTATTTATCTTTTTTCGTAAATTAACATGTCATGCAGAGTGATCCAAAAATCATGCCTGTTCTCTAAGATTCTACTAAAATTTTGAAAGACAGTATTGCTAACAGAAATACAAAAAGATATTAACCAATAGAACAATACAGAGTTCAAAATGCTGCCTTTTTAACGAATAAACACAAACTTTTTGTCCTGGATTTGAAGCCACTTTGTGCAGTATTGAAAGGGTTTTTAACAGTAACAGAATTTAAATGTATTCTTCATATAGGGATTATTTTTATACACTGTTCCTTTCATATACAGTGATACAGCCACTCAATAAAAACATGGGACAGTTTTACCTCTCCTGCTAGTGATGAGCCGATTGATTATATTCAATTTGGGTTTTTCATGTCTCAAAAGTGTGAATTGGAATATATATTATATATAGCATTGATTTAATTTAGGATTTTCATGTGTCAAAGTGCAACTAACAATATATATTAGATTTATATATAGCATTGTTCTAACATAGGTATTTTGACACAAAATTAGACTTTTTCTGAAATGACCATATGGATTATTTTCCATATTTCAGTTCTACTTCTCAGATTATACCCAAATACCAAATTTTGTAAAATTTGACCAGAAACATAACAGAGAGTTTTGAAAATTTATCTTCCCTTTTTTTTTTTAATAATTCATTTGGTGAAATTCTTAATTTATTGTAACCTATTTTACTTTCTCTTTCTTTGCACATGAGTAAAAAAACTGTACATCGTTTATTCTTTCAAATGTTTTTTTTTTTTTTTTTTTTTTTTTTTTTTTTTTTTTTTTTTTTTTTTTTTTTTTAATTATATTTCTTCAAATAATTATTTTAAAATTTTCTATTTATTCATTCATTATTTATTTTTAACTATGTGTTCGAGAATTTGGATTTATTTATTTCGATTGCATTTCTTTTGAAAGAATACTTTGTGACTCATACTATGATTCATAGCAGTGAAGCACAATTAATACATCTTTCAGAGGACCATTCAGCAAGGGTATATAAATAAGAAAGATGTGTAACTAGCATCTTAATTTAGGATGAGTTACATACATTGCTTTACACAATTTTATCACCTTGCTTTTAGTATCTTAAAATATTATTCATATTTTAGTTGAATAATTTATTTTTAAAATCCTAAGAATCAAATAGCATACTGCTAAAATAAATTTATTTTTAATTTTAAAAAAATACTAAATTTTCTGCAAAAAAAAATATTCCTTTTATTCTTAGTGCCATCTCATTTGTTTTCAAGCTTCCTGCAAATATATTAAAAATTTTGTTCGCTATGTACATTTTCGCGCTTTCGGAACATCTTGGTATTTCTTTCATTTTCATAAATAAAGGTATCACTTTCCATTTCATCAATATTTGTTCAGAGTAAAATAGGGAAGTAACTTTTAAACTCATTAAAAAGCTGTATAGCTATCCAATCATGAAAAATATGAGAGATACTATGTCAACAAACTTGAAATTGTCATTCAATAGTTAAACATAATTAATTTGTACTTGTAGTAGAGTTGATGGAAGAAGCAGTAGTGCAGGGATTAAAGCCTTGGTTGATATAACATTCACAATTATTTGTATAGAAAAAAAATGACTTTTGAATTGTTTGCAATTACTTTACAAGAACGATTTATTAATGTAATAATAAATAATCTCTTATTGTATTACTAATAATTAGAATTCAGTTCTTGAGAGTTGCATTCTAAATCAAAATTTTAAGTGAAACCACAGTATGCAGAAAAAGGCATTTTAGGATAAAAAAATAGTTTAACTTTTATTTTTGAAAATCGTAATTTATTTAGTAAAGATCATGCCCTAGTTGTCTGTTGAAACCAGAATTTTTGTCATTATGAATAATTGTTTTACTTCTCTAAATGGACCTTCTGAGCTATTTGATTAATATTCTTCATAATCTGAAAAAATAGCTCTTTGTATAGTATTAATGAGTATTTATTAAGCATCATTAATAAAATTAAAGGGGAAAAGTCCATATGATTAATTCGCTGTAAAATTTTATTTACAATTTTAAGGTTAAAAATAACTGTGGTAATTTATTGAAGATTGTAACAAAATCCATAAATCACATTTGGCATTAATATTGCTTAAAACAAAGATGCCAAATTCCAAAATGCGCCAATATATAAATTCATGTATGTGTTTGGAAGTTTTGAATAAAAAACTGTTTTTTGTAGGTACACCTAGAAATACATTTACTTTAAGATGATGGTAAACATTCTATAGGTAATAATTCAAATTTTTTTCAAAAAATTTATAAAATTATTAAAAAATACAGATTTAAAAAATAAATCAGAAAAAAAATGTGTGAATTTTATTTGAAATGAACCTAAACTTTGAATTATGAAAGAAAGAAAAGTAAGTGTAATAAAAAAAATATTAATAAATAAGTACCAAATTCAATTCACATTTAGGAGGTAAAATTTTTAGATCCTTTTTTGTTTTTAAAAAAGCTACTCTGGCAATTTTTACAAAATTCAGCATTTTAGCATAATTTGAGGTTTAGGATCGAAATATTGTAAAAATTCGGTTTATCTCAGAAAAAGTCCGATTTACATATTGTAAATAATATTGTAATACATATTGTAAATCACGCTTTCAAGACGTGAAAAATGCAAGTTGAATTTCATCAATTGACCCAGTAGAATAGGAGATAGAGGCCCGAGCCTCCCCCTCCCTTTTTTTTTTAAGTGGTGGTGCCTTGGTGTATGTCATTAATTCATTCCAAATCCTTGGGCTTGCATCAAACTAGACATATACCGAGCAAACTTTTCAATAAGGAATAATATGAAAATAATTAATACATGCTTATTAAAAATGCCATTGTTATTACCATAATGCTCTTGAATACTAAAATACAAATGCAATGCATGAAATATATTCTGTACATGAATAAAATACTCTACATAAAAGTTTTTCTGTTATACAGGTCAAAAGCAGTTTCTCAACATGCTCTTATGTTTATATCTTTCGTAAATGAATTCCTTTGTAACATTACCTTATTTATAACATCTTTGTTTTTCACAAGCATAGATACTGTCATTCTTGGCATAGGATATGCAGTAACCAAGTCTCGGATACTGTGTCATCTTCATTGTTTTCTACAGTCTCGTTTCTCATCTCCATGATTATGTGATCCTAATTATTCTCTTTGTTTCTTGAGTCTTCTAATTAACTGTCTCATTATTAATGATTTTACAAAAAAAAATCATGTGACGAAAGTCACATAAAAATTTAGATTATAGCTCAGGTTGTGTACTGAATAATAGCAACACCCGTGCTGATGCTTATGGGCAGTTGTAGCATTGTCTTAAGAGAGCTAAATAAGGATAGTGCCACAGTTGTGACTCATCGAACTTGACTCGGATTCCAAACAAAAATCCTATACCAAACGAACATTTTCATATTAAAACACAAAGTATACCAAGTTGGATGTATTTCAAAGTGGGCATATACCAAGGTACCATTGTATCTCCAAATAAAGAAGTGTGGTAATGTTTAGTTTGGAGTGTACTGTGGACATAAATCTGAGGAAATCGTATTTCCATGAAAATCTCTTGAAGGGATACTGTTGTGTTGATAGAAGTATGGCATATTGCTCTATTCTGCTGAAACTAACAATATAAATATTTTTTTTTTCCAACAGTAATGCAGATAGGGGTTATTGTGGTCCAGATGTACCCAAAATTCCTGGATTTGTGAGATGTTCACTCATTATCATTCTCAAATTTTGTTAAAGATAAAATATATTATTCAGGATGACATAAAATGAAAATTTGTAAACGCTAAACACCAGATAACTATAGACACTTGTACAAACACAGAAACAACGGATATTGTAAACATTTGGGCTGAGAGCAAATGGAAAACAAAAATACCCTTTATTTACCTAACTAATTAAATCTGTTTTAACTTGTTTCCATGGTTTCTTTGTTAAAAGTTCATTTAATTATATGGGTGATGATATGATAGATTGTAGAACATCCTTCAATGCTAATAACCTGGCAGTGGAGACTGTAAAATATTATTCATTCTCATTAGACAAAAGTACAGATGAAATTTGGGGACAGAAAAATCTCTCTAAACATCCTAATGGTAAAGATTCTAGGGATAAATAAATAATTGGACAGCTTGCCAAAAAATTTTGCATTCCATGAACCATTCTGTTCTTTCTATTAGGTCTTCATCTGCAACCCTGCTGATATGCACACTTCAAACTCTAGTTTAACTTAAAACTAGGTTTAAGTGAAAAGCCAAAATCAAATCATAAAAATGTTTTGCTAATCATACTGAACTTTAAATCACTAGCAAAGAAAAATATAAATGTAGCAGTTCTCACCCATCCCCCAAAAAAAAACAAGTTAAATTTTACAATTATTTGCAAAAATTTTGAAAAAACTGGAAAACTAGGTAACTGTATGAAATGATGTTAAAACATAAATTAATTTTTAATAAATATAAAAAATTATACTTCTTGATTTTCTAATGAAATTGTTTGAAAATATATATGTATAATTATATGTGTGAACTTAACATTATTATTCTGATTTATTTGAAAACATATTGATTTTTTATTCCATGGTAATTTTCAGGATTTTTGAAATGGGTTTGCAAGTACCCTGCATAAATTCTATTACCATGCACGCAGTTTCATTAACCATATAGTGTGAAAATACTGGATTGATTATTCGTTGAATTAACACAGCATATTATACTCCTTTTTTCTGAATGCAGTAAGTTTTTCAAGGAATAACTGTGAATTGTTTTTGATGTGTCCACTGAAGTGGACACATCAAAAATCATTTACAGTTATTCCTTGGTTATTCAGTGGAATTACACTATAAAGAACACATTAGCAAGCTCAATGACTCCAGCTGACTTATGAAAAATTGCAAAATTGTATGCAGTACTGTAAACATTTATGCAAAAGTACATATTTTCAGTTAGGCTACCAAAAGAAATTTGTAATGTACAGGTGTTAGTTCCGCCTGCTTTCACGAGCTTTCTATATGCAGTTTTCTAATCTTATATGCACAGAATGTTTCTCCAAGCATTTTATGGTCATGAGTGTAATTTTGCTGTGCACTTTATACCATTTTACTGTTATTTGAAACAAATGGTTATCTGCTCAATTTTCTGTGAAATATGCATCCTATTGTCCCCAAAACATTGTAGGAGATGAGTGATAGTTATGTCACTTACATCTGAATAATGCTTTAAAAAGTTTTTGACTTTTTGAATGTTATTGTATTGCAGATTAATGTTCAGCAACTGAAAATGCAAGAAAATTGAGGAAACAGCATGATACTTTCATAACTGGCAAAATAAAATGGTATCATTTGAAGTTTAGAAATCTATGTAACCATGCAAAATGTTCTATGCTGCCAAACTAATAAATTAAAAAATTTCATGTCTTCTCCATTTCATTGAATTTTGATGTGTGCAATGTTTGGATCACCTCTATTTCTAGAAGTGCATGCCTTTGACTTACATAAAAATATTTTCTCATTAATTTACTCAATATATAATATATATGTTGATATATTTTTAATATGTGGTACATTATTGATCTTTGTAAATTTTCTTCTTAGGTTTTTCAACTAGTCAGTCATCTACTTTATTGGGGCAAAGCAACAATTATTTATCCTCTGTGTGATAGCAATGTCTATGTAATATCACCCTATGCTCCTACTTACATGTGAGTATTATAGATGAAGTTACGCTTAGCTTATTAAATGAGAAAACAGTGTAAAAGTATAGAAGTAAAAATATATTCCACAGCAATCTTTACTCATAGGCTGTTAACTGCTACTCTAACAACTGCTTTTGTATTTTCTATGGAAATTCTTTAAAAACTATTAGCTGTGGAAAAACAGAAAAATTAGATTTTACTGAAAGTAGGGCAAGGGAAGTGACATGCAAAATGGAACGAACTTATTCCTTCGATAATGGTTGAAATACTTTTCATGTCTCATGTGTTAAGTTGATTGCCTTGCTAATTTTGAAGGCTAACTAATTGTAGTTCAGCAAATTCCCATCCTTATTTTTCCAATCAAGTAACCTGCAGTGAAGGGTTTGTTTATTTTGCCAGTCCTGTTCTGTTCTAGTATGGCGAGAAAATGTAAACATGTTTCTTGAGAGTTGTGATTAAATTGGAAGTTTTTGAATTTCTTGAATTAATGCCACCTCAAAATAAGAAGTTAAAATTATCAAACTAGAAATTTAAAGACTCATATTCTGCAAAATTTGCATGTATTAAAGCATCAGAAGTTTTTGCAAATCATACAGTTTGCATTAGTAACAAAGATTTTTAAGTGTGCATGGCTTAAAGGTGCGTGCAAACTGCATGTATTGTCTCAAAGGCATAAAGAAGTTAATGTTAAAAAATGAAGGTTATATTAAATTTCTTCAGTTAAATTAAGAGAAATTTAAATTAAAAGACAGTGAAATAACCTTTATAAAAACCGAATGCAATTTACTTCAATTTTTAATTCGGACTAGTTGAAGCAGTTTTTAAATGCAGTGTTTCCAGATTCTTCCGTAACAAAAAAATAACTTCATGCAAATGCAACCTGTGAAAGATTTTTTTTTCTACTTTAAAAAAAAAGAAAAAAAAAATGGGCTACATTTTGAACAATTTTAGATATAAATGTTCTTGAAGCCATTACCATAGAAAAAGTAAAAATACAGAAATGAAGGACCCTATTATAGAAAAAGATTTAGTAATATTTCTGCTTGAGTAATAAAAGAAAAATTTCTAATTAAATATGCATATAATTCACAAGAAATGATTTTAATTATTCATTTCTTTATATTTTGGATTTTAAGTTAATTAAAAATTAATAAACAGTGATTTTAAAAAATATGCCTTATATATTCATATTTTCAAAGTTGTAAAATGGATCAGACTGGAATATTTTATTATGGCACAACTAATGAGGGTTGGGGGTTGTTTTTGGTTTCTGCTGTGGGGAGTGACAGTCAGGTTACCCCGAGTTGAGTGGCTGCAGGTAGTGTATCTGACTCTTTATAATGATTAGGTAATGTTGAGAGGTTACATAATTCTTACTGCATTTGAAACCCAAAACACATTTAATACAATTATAGGAAGCTCTTCACGCATATATATAATTCATAGAAAGCACAGATGGGTATTTAAATGAATTATAGCCCTCGTAGTGTAAGGTCAGATCATTGGTTTGTCACCCCTCCTGAAATCGAGAGGCTTTGACGACAGACATGGTACAGAACACTGAAATCTCTTGACACTAGTCATGAAGGTGTATCTCTGCGATATCAAAAATATGTCATGTGACACGTCGTAAAGGCTGGGAGCAGTGAATTGCAGGAACCGCACACACAATTTACTTATCTCTGTGTGGTCTGCCGCATACCCCCTCCAGTATCATTGTGATGATACGTAAAAATCAGGGATATGCACATGTCTACTGGAACGGGTTTGACGAATATTAGGTTTCGAAGTATCAGGAGAGCGAGTATCCATGTGGGTATTCAACAGAAATGCTGGTTTAACCCGGTCAATTGAGACGAAACAATTTTTCCATGAACGGATAATTTAAATACTTTTTCACCACGTTTGAGAACTTTAAAAGGACCGTCATATGGTGGTTGTAATGGCCGTCGTACTGTATCACGTCGCGCAAATATATGTGAACATGTTTGTAAATCTTTGTGAATAAACACTGCTTTTGCTGTATGTGATCCAGTTGGTTTTAGTTTAAGTTGCTGTATGCAACTTCGAAGTTGTTCTACATATTCCACAGGATCAGTTGCCACATTCGATGTGTGGAAAAAATCGCCCAGGAGTTTAATGGTAGTTCCGTACACAAGTTCAGCGGGAGTGCAACCGATGGTTTCTTTGAGAGCTGTTCTCAAACCAAGTAGCACAGTAGGACTTCTGTCCATTTTAGTGTGTCGTGACACATTAATGCAGCTTTTAGTGGACGATAAAATTCCTCAATTTAGCCATTGCTTTGAGGATGATAAGCAGTTGTGCATATTTGTTACATGCCTAGGAGTTTAGTTAGAGCCTTAAATAAAGAATACTCGAATTGATGTCCTTGATTGGGTGTAATAGTAGCTGGTACACCAAAGCGGGTGATCTAGTTGGCGTAGAAAGTCTCCACTACCATTGTAGCTTGAATATCAATGATGGGAATAGCTTCTGTCCATCTAGTAAACCGATCAATAGCTGTTAGGCAATATCTGAATCCACTGGAAGGTGCGAGTGGGCCGATGAGATCTAAATGAATATGACGAAATCTCGTAGAAGTTTCACTAAATGATTGTAAAGGGGCTGAAGTATGTTTGTTTGTTTATTTTAGATTTCTGGCACGAAATACACTGTCTTGCCCAGTTTGTGGCATCTTTGCTGATAGTTAGCCATGCATACTGACTACAAACTATTTTTGACATCATTTGAATGTCCGGATGAGCTAAATTATGTACGCAATTAAAACACAATTTTCGAAATGCCTTGGGAATATAAGGTCTTGCTATGCATGTTGATATATCACTATACATTTCTATTTCTGAATTTGAGAGCTTAACCTTTTTCATTTGTAAAGAATTGTTAGCGTTAAGTATTTCTTTTAACTCATCATCTCTTGATTGTGCCTGAGCAATTTCTTCATAATCAATGGAACCATTGATTTTAATTTCATGAATGCGAGGGAATGTGCCGGCCACAATATTATCAGCTCCTTTAATGTACTGAATATCAGTTGTGAATTGAGAAATAAAACCTAGTTGATGAGTTTGACATGGGGAGCATTTTTCAAGTTTTTGTTTAAAAGCAAATATTAATGGTTTGTGGTCAGTAAATACTGTAAGTGTGTGACATTCTAACATGCATTTAAATTGCGAATGAATGAGTATATTGCTAATAACTCTCTATCATATGCACTGTATTTTGCCTCAGTGGCTGTGAGAAAAATGCTAGAGGTTCGAGTCCTTGTTTAGTAATTTGATTTAGAGATCCGCCAATAGCGTAGTCAGATGCATCGATTTGTAGAATGATAGATGCATTTGGTGAAGGATGTGCTAATAGTGTAGCATTTGCTAACTGTTGTTTAGCATTTTCAAAAGCTTCACAGACCAAGGAATTTTTCGCTTCTCATTCTTTTTTGAACCTTTTAAATATTCACTGAGTAGTGTCTGAATATGTGCTGCCCGTGGCAGATACCTACGGTAAAAATTTAGCAAGCCTAAGTCTTTAACAGTTTCTGGTTTTTTGAAGTTCAGGATTGCATTTACCCATTCAGGTAAAGGTTTAGTGCCATCCTTGGTTATCAAATGGCATAAGAATTCTATTTCAGGAACTCCAAAAACACATTTTGAAGTATGTAACTTAAGTCCATATTCGTTGAGTTTGTGTAAAACTTTGGAAATGTGTTTATGAAGTGTTTCGTTTTCTGAGAGCACTAGAATGTCATTTAGGTATGTGTAACACAAGTCTAATCCTCATAATACTTGTGCATGAAATGCTGGAACGTTTGAGCAGCATTTTTGAGTCCAAAATTTAAATAAGGAAACTCAAAAAGACTGAAATGGGTAATTACCTCTGTTTTAGGTATGTGTTTTTCATAGATGGGATATGATGATAAGCCCTTGCAATGTCTGATTTAGAAAACACTGTTTTGCCATGAAGAGATTGAGCAAAATCTTGTATATGTGGAATAGGATATGAATTGTAAACAATAACTGAATTAAAGGCTCTGTAATCTCCAACTGGTCTAATGCCAGTAGGCTGCTAATATACTACGTGCAGAGGTGATGACCAGTTACTCTTAGAGGGTCGACAAATTCCTCGTTCCATCATAAATTCAAGCTCCTTTTTTGTTTCCTGATAAACTTCAGGTCGAAGCCGTCTTGCTTTGGAATGGACTGGTTATTCTTGAGTTTCTATGTAATGAACTGGGTTATGTTTGATTGCTTTGTTGTGAATAGAAGGATTAGTTAATTTGGAAAATTATCTAAGAATTTGATGATATTGAGAGCATTCTGAAACAGTTTTAACATTCAGTTGACTGTTGTGCTCTAATTTGCCGTTACTAGCGAGAGTTGTTTATTTATCGACGATTCTCTCCTTTTTTTTTTTTTTTTAAATCGACTAGTAATCCAAACTGAGTGAGAAAATCGGCACCTACGATGGGAATTGAAACATCAGCTATTATGAAATCCCATTTAAAATTTTTCTTGAGATCGAAAGTTAAATTTAGTTGCATAATGCAGTATGTTTTAATTTTAGTATTATTTGTAGCGAATAGCTGTAGAGTGGTAGCAGTGAGGTGCTTTCCTTTTGGCACCAGAAGGCAAGAAATGTCGCTACCATGTCAACAAGAAATTTAATGTTTGTATATTTGTCATATACATGTAATCTGTTGGATATGTTTGCTGCTATTCCAGTATCCATGACTTGTTTCAGAATAGCAGCTAAATTTAGTTTTCTAAGTGAAACGAGCATGGAGAAGCACGTTTACGAGCATCAGCTTTAAACTTCTGATGATAGTAACAATAACCAGTGTTGGCAGGATTTGCGGGCAAATTATGTTGCCTATTTTTTGAACGATTGCGGTTATCGCGGTATCTTGGATTTTTTATTGTACTGTTTCGGAGAGAGTTGTTCAACTTGCTTAGTGAGAGTCTCTACTTGTTTGGACATTAACCTTAGCGCTGAGCTTAACTCTGATTTTTAATGCTCAATATTTAATGCTGCACAAACAGGGAGCTGTGTGTCATTTGTGATTTCCGACACCGTATCTGCTATCTGGGATAGACGGTTCAAATCTGCATCCAAAGCAGATAAAATTGCTTGCATATTTGTTGGAAGTCTTTGTATCCACATATTTTTTAGAAAATCATCATGTATTTTGTTTGACACTATCTCTTTCATTTGTTTCTAAAGGAAACTAGGTGTTTTGTCACCTAATTGTAATTCAGATAAAAGTTTACGGATTTGCTGTATTTCAGAATCTTGGAATTCCGCGATTAGTCTGTTTTTTAAAGTTAGATATTTGTCAGTTTCAGGGGGTGTTACGATTAAATCTGAGACATGTAGTAGAGTTGATGTGTCTAAATTTGCTACAATATGCGAAAATTTTGTGTTATCGTTGGTAATTGCAGCCAGATCAAATTGGATCTTGCATTGCCTTAGCCATAAGGAAATATTTGATTTCCAAATGGGAGGTATTTTCACTGTTAGTCTATGAACTTGATCAATTACCATCCCTTGTGGTTCCATCTTTTCCTTGACAAAAGAAAAGGGGAGAATTTGGCCTCAGCCTCTAAGGGAAGAAAAAGGTCAATAGCCTTCACCCGATCATCTGTGTTTGACCACGTTATTTATAGGCAAGGCAAAATAAGGGAAGAAAGGAAATAAACATACCCCGTGTTCTTGCTTTCATCCGTTTGGTTCATTGAAACAGCGGGCGCTTTTGAAAATACTTTTTTTGAGGAAACACAATTGAATATAAAGCACACAGTCAGCACATACAAATCGCTGAAAAAACGGTGATGTACACAAAATCACTACACAGTTGTCACATAACACCAAAACTGTTAGCTGCTAGCAGAATTAGCTGCTTCTCTATGGGAGAAAACCTTTAGCAAAGACGGATGCCATTTATATATATATATATAAATCATTTGGTTTTACTTTTGGTTTTGAATTTTACACTTACCTACATAAATGACGAAACACAAATTGAATAATTGAAGAGTTAGGTTTGAGGGCAACTTCCCATTGATAAGTCTGTCTTCTGCCAGCTGAACAATTATTTACTTATGCATATTTTTTATTTTTAGGATTTTAAAAAAATTTATTACAATTTTATATTTGTTAATAGATTTTGATACTTGCACTTGAAGATTACTTACTTGCACTTCTCAGAATTTAAATGATATTGTAGATTAGTTTGCAGCAATATAAATTATTTATATTTTCTTTTAAACTTATTTCTATAATTAATTTTTTACTTTAAATTGCTTTTTACGAATATATATATATATATATACACTCACGTTTGTGAAAATTGCAACACCAAGAAGGAATCGTCATAATTGAATGCAATTTAATACACAGTTGAGTGGTAGTGGTACAAATAAATGATTAAATGTTCAAAGCAAACAAACAAGAACAAGAGATCAGAATCAGTATTTTGTGTGGCCACCACGCGCCGCAATAAGTGCTGCTACACGACGTGGCATGGAGTCAAACAAAGTTTGAATGTCTGACTGAGGAAGAGCATTCCATATCGTTTGTACGCGTACCCAAAGTTCGTCTGCAGACGCAACAGGACGAGGATCACGAGCAAGACGCCGACCAATGACATCCCACACATGTTCAATTGGCGACATATCCGGGGAACACGCAGGCCAAGGAAGAAGCTGTACCTGCTGCGCTGCAAAGAAGGATTTAACAATCCGAGCAGTATGAGGGCGGGCATTGTCCTGTTGAAATACAGCGCCTGGCAAGCTTTGAAGGAAGGGAACAGCTTCGGGCTGTAGAACTTCACGGATATACCGGTTGCTGTTCAGATTGCCCACAATTCGTAGCAATTGAGATCGTCTATGATATGCTATGGCGCCCCAGACCATAACTCCGGGTGTTCGTCCACTGTGGCGTTCGATAATGCACTCCGGAAGGTGGCGTTCACCGGCATAGCGTCTGACACGAATGCGGCCATCATGGTACCACAAATTAAAGCGGGATTCGTCAGAAAACACGACATGCTGCCAATCAGCACGCCAGTCTCTATGCTGATTGGCCCATTGTAGCCGCAGGCGGCGATGGTCGTGCGTTAGGGGGATCCTGTATAAAGGAGTCCGTGCGCGCAGTCCACACTGCAGCAGACGTCTACGAATTGATGAAGCACACAATGAAACACCTGTAGCTATTGACCACAGTGCTGCCAATTGTCTAGAGGAAGCTGTACGGTCCGTCCGCGCCATGCGGACCAGGTGTCTATCATCGCGAGCTGACGTCACATTTCGGGGTCCACTCCCGGATTTCCGAGTTGTCCGACACTCGTCCGTCCACTGCTTCCAAACGCGCATCACTGTGCTGCTGTTACGCTGCACACGAGAGGCTACTGCACGATACGACAATCCAGCTTCACGAAGGCCGATGATTCTCCCTCGTTCAAACTCTGTAAGTTGTTCAAATCTCGCTCTCTTTCGTCGACGAGGCATAAGTACAGATTGAGTTAACGTTTACCACTAGCAGATAACCACCGATAACCATACACGCCTCGCTACAGCCGTCTATTTATTCGGATCCATCAGCCGTTCAGAGGGCGCTGCTCAGCATACGCATGCGCTACGGATTTGCAATTCTAATCATTTGCATATCATGCGCTACTTTGCATTTCCTGAAAATTTCAGCTCACTCGCGTAAGTCCTTCATGGTGTTGCAATTTTCACAAACGGGAGTGTATATTCCGGGGAAAACGGAAGCAGCTTGAAGAATCTCGGCGTTAGGATCTGCGTCTGAACTGTTGTTGAAGAGATGCTGGGTTTTATGTCTGCTTTGCGACGACAGTAGCTTGATATTAATTTATAATCCGCTGCATTTCATCAGCTGTATAAGAGGTGTTTCTTAGTATTAAAAGTTTTTATCGTAATAATCCATATGGAAAACTTAACTGCGCAGTTGAATTTTCATACATGAAGATGCAGTTAATGAAGCTTTTCCGGACGAATTGCGGTATAGCTGTTGGAAGAGCTCATGATAGTTTAGTTTCTTAATGCAGTTACTACTCCTTGGTCACCACTGGGGGTTTGTTTTTGGTCACTGCTGTGGGAGTGACAGTCAGGTTACCCCGAGTTGCGTGGCTGCAGGTAGCGTATCTGACTCCTGATAATGGTTAGATAATGTTAAGAGGTTACGTAATTCTTACTGCATTTGAAACTCAAAACACATTTAACATAATTATAGGAAGCTCTTTACACATATATATATATATATAATTCATAGATAGGTATTTAAATTAATTATAGTCCTTATAGTGTGAGGAGTCTGCTAACAAAGGTTTCTCTAGTCAAGAGTTCTGGAGCGTTCTTTTGATGTTACTCCGATGGTGAAAATCTTCAGACTGAATTAGCCATGCCTCCTTAATTTTATAGTAGCATTTTACAACCTCGGATTCATTATATCTGGAATGATATCAGAGGAAAAATCAGATCATTGGTTTGTCACCCCTGCTGAAATCGAGAGGATTTGAAGACAGACATGGTACAGAACACTGAAATCTCCTGACACTAGTCGTGAAGGTATGTCTTTGTGATGTCAAAAACGTGTCATGTGACACATCGTAAACGCTAGGAGCAGTGAATTACAGGGACCGCACACACAATTTACTTATCTCTGTGTGGTCCGCCACAAAGGCTCTGTCTGTATAACTGTATCCCATTTTTTTATCAAAAACATCCTGGAGAATGGAACCAACACTGTTCTTGTGTCATTTTTCCCATCCCACATTATTCTAAAGAGTGCTTTCAGATTGAGAGATTTTAAATGCTCCCAGTTTACAAATACACTGCCATCGCAAGCACTTGAAATCAAATTAAGAATCCATCGTCAATGTAGCCAGCCTTCATTAATCGTATTGTGGACTGTGGAGGGTATAGTTCTCTTATAAGCAAATTGAGGCAAACACTACAACTAATTATCTAAGTTTCTGAAGCCTAAATTAATACAATAAAAAAGTTTTTTTTCTGTTATAGAAGTGTCTTGATGTATATTCTCATATTGAAAGGTTAGAAATTTTTTAAGAAAAGGTTACAACAAATTATCACAGAAAATTGTTAATAATAAACTGAATGTCAGTAACTAGCAGAATTTGTGAATTACTATTGCATTTGAAAACAAATAGTTTCATTTATTCAAATTTAGCATTTTAAACTGTTAAACTTTTGTATGATTTCCTTGGAGATGTAAACAAAGAAGATTTTGATTAATTTTTCATCGAAGCGTTAAGTAATTTATGTTTCATAATTAAGCTTTAAAATTATATCACAGTAGTTTCTGATAAATTTACCTGAAGGGCTCAGGAAAAAGTAACATTAATTTAATTATAAGAGGAACATTGAATTTGATACTGTTGAATTCTTATGCTCTTGAAGCCTAACAATGGAGTTTGTTTTTTTTTTTTTTTTTTTTTTTTTTTTCAAATTCTTTATTGAAGGTGATTAATAAAATTACAGGGAATTTATGCTGTTTTTGCAATAGAGTATAGGTATAAAGGAAAATTTATGTAATAAGATTGATGTGATTTATGTATTTATGTAGTATTTTTACATTAGTGAAATTTTCCATTTGTGAAATTTGATCTTGATTTTTTATATTAAATAAAAGACTTTACTCTGTGTACTTAAATGTTGTTTTTAAGCAAAATTTATTGCATGGATTTTTTCAGACATTCATCACTTGAAGCAAAATTTGCTGAGCGTTTTCCAAATGTACCTTTGTTGGTAATGCTTAGTCAGTTTTCTTTGCCTGTTTCCCTAAGCAGCTTGGATAGTCCCATGAATTCATCATACCAACAAGTAGGTTGCATCATTTATTTTATTATTCTGTTACAGTAAATAAAAGCAAATCAGAAAATCATTAAGAAGATGTATATATTTTGTTAAAGGCTCAGCGAGTTCAAATGATAATATGGATGTTACAACATCGTCTTTTGACTCAGCTTCATACTTATGTTTATCTTATGCCACCTGAACGTTCTTCATCTTCTTTGAGAAATGAAGAATTCCCAGAAGATTCAATTCAAACTAGAAAAACAGCTGGATCTTCAGAAATGGGCAGCTCTTGTAAGTTCTTAAAAAAGTATTTAGTAATAAATGAAAATATTTACCTTTTTTTGTGTCAGTGGGTGAAAATAAATTTTTAACTGTGTAACAGATAAATGATAACTTTCTAGGTAAGTTTATATTCTTTAAATAATGTTCGCTGCTGCTGTTGTTATTAGCACCAATGAAAGGCAGGATTTCTGCTCACACTTTCAACTTGACATCTGCCTGTGGCATAAAGTTTCAGTCTACCAAAAATAGTGTAAAGCTGGGATCATTAATGCTTATTATATCATTTAACTAAGAAAAAGATGAATCGTATGGAGGTCCTTACAAATAAGGTGCAAAAGTATGTACATACTTATGTTAAGTTTTTTTAAAGGAATTAGGTATTGAGAGGTAAAGCCAGTTAAAAATAATAGAATAGCTAGTAATTGACCTCAGAACTACTAAGAGCATCAAAAGAGTGTACTTACAATTCATGTTTTACAATGAGTTTTTTTAATGTTAGGTAACGTGAATATGGCAAAGCATGTGAGGACTAATTGCCTAAGGGAATGGATGCCCTTGAGAAGGACTTTCTAAGAGAACAAGCCGGTATCCATGTTACACATCTGGGAAATGGGGAAAACCACAAAAACACCCATGCAGACAGCCCATTTGCCTGGAATCAAACACAGGTCAAATCACCAGTGTCTACCAGTTTTGTTTCTTAGCCACTGGTGAGCACATTTTTGTTAGTAAGTCTGTTTTTGTTATTGGTAGAATTAACTCACTGCAGTAGCAGCCTCTTAGTACAGTTCCAACTTAGTACTTATACAGCTTAGGATAACTTAGTACAGTTCCAGCAGCTGCAATTAAAACAGAAGCAGCCTCTTTAACATAGTGCATATAACTTAGTACAGCTGCCTGGCCGGTATGGTGGTTAGAGACATTGCCATACCAGTGGCCCTCAATTTGAACCCTGAGAAGACCTGGATGTTTGTAAGCATATAGTGTTTGTACAGCCAGGGGGCACTCAAAATACACATTGAGCCTTAAGGTATTTCGAGAAACTGGTATTCGGGGAAGAGGGCTCGCAGATAATTAGGCTGCTTTTTGGGATGTTCTCCCTCAAAACTGGCATGAAACTGTATAGTTAATGCAACAAGCCTCTACCTGTATGGCCATTGAAAAAATTCTGGTGTCCCCTCCCACTTCTACTGATGCTTGTAGTTCTAGTAGTTTTTTGAGACAAAGAATACTCAAAAAACTTCTGGTCAAGAATACTCTGAAATTTCTGATCAGCAGATCTATGCAAATTGTAGCACACATTAACAACTAGGTATTAACTTTTTTAGTTCAAAGGGACTTTGTCCTGGAAGGACTATTGTTTTCATTTCGTGATTTTGAGTTGAATCACTCTGAATGTCAGTTTCAGTTTTCAAATTGTTGCCACCAAATATTATCACCCTGTATTTGTACTTGAAGAAATTAAATAATGAAGAATCTGCATAAATGTATGTATGCTTCTCGCATTGTAATAAAACAATGGTACCTAGAGCCATCCAATTTTGAATGATATAATCCTACTGCAAATATGGGCATCCGGAAGCCCAAATTTGAAATTTGGAATTTGTTTTATTATCGATTTCATGTTTTATAAAACTTTAACACATTTCTGATTAACAAACTCGAGGATTTCAAAGCGAGCAATGGCAATGTTGTACAGAAAAAACATTTTTATCTCCAGTGTATGAGACTGTATCAGAAATTCTAAAGATATGCTCAATTTAAAATTATTTTGTGATATTGCTCTTGAACTGAATCTGAACTGGTTTAAGTGTATAGAACATGATATTTAATAAATAAAGGTAACACACAAAATGTTTAAAAAATGCTCTTTTCAACGTAATTTAAAATCTGTGACCTTTCTTTCTTTCTTTTTTTTTTTTTTTTTTTTTTTTTTTTTTTTTTTTTATCATTCATTTTTAGGAGCAAACTGGATCATCAAATATGTTTTCTTCTGACTGATTACCAATTTAGACAGAACATCCCTGCCCAAATTACATTGGCTATATCAACTGAAAATTGCATAAAATTTTCTGAAACTTTCATCTTCTGGTCAGGTGTGTAAATTCTTCATATTTAACCTCCTTAAGTAGTAAAACTTTATAAAAAATCTGCACTTTTGGTCTCATGGAATTAGATTTCTTAGGAGATTTCATATGTAGTAAAATTTTGTTTACATCATTTGAGTTTTATTTCAAAATAACAAAAATCAGAATTACTTCTTAAAACAGCATCAGTTTATACCAGTGAAACTTCCTCTTGAACCTTCCTTCTAACTGCGGAGAAAACCTGGAGCTCCTTATTGAAAAATTCCTGTTCCCCATTATTTTTCTAGAGATGCAGATGTAGCAAATTTGTACCTCAGAACTAGCAATGACTATTTGCAAAAACATCTCTATTTTATGGGTAGAATGGAGACAATTCATAAATGTGTTCATTATGTGGCTTGGCTGATATCACTGATCACTTGTACAATTGCCCTGATTTTATTGACATTGTGGACAGTAATTCTGTGGATGATGTCACCTTTTTTTGCTTGCTTCAAGACTTTATTGGGCTATCCAAAGGAGGCTAATAGCTGGAAAGTATGGAATAGGATATAAAAAATGGGAGGGAGTGACTTAGAATTTCTCTAATTCTCAACTGCTATCTGTATTATAATACACAAAATTACACTGTCCAATTCATAAGTCTGATTTGTAAATTAATAAAGGAGAGTGAATTTTTATATTTTATATATTTTTAATGTGATTTGAAGTTGCAATTCTTTTAAAACAGTCATAATGTAAGTTGTCCTATTTTATTCAACAGTTTTAAGCACATCATCATTTATTTGAATCATAAGTTGTTTGCAAGGATTGCCATTCATATTAACATCGTGTAATATACAATTATACAATTAACTAAGTTGAAATTTCATTATTAAAAGGAAGCACATTAGCTGAAAATATTTATCATTACACAATGAAAAAATCAATAAATTCCCAAAAGAATATCACTTAGAAGACATTTGCACAAAATAAGGAAATTTATTAAAAATTTTTATAGGTAATAAAATCAGTATGTCATATTGATAAAATAATTACAGTCAGAATAACACTAAAATTGGTGTTGAATAGGTTCTTCTGTCATTGATACTCTGATGAATTGCTTTTATGTATTTTTTTTCATGTGAATGATTTTTTAGAAATGATGTGTGCTATTGATATTATGCGCACCATGTCTGCAAAGTCCTTACCTGGCCTTTATTTATGCAACCATTGGTCATGGGCATATACCATATTTCCTCATGTATTCCCCCCTAGCTTTTTAGCATCAGGCTCTGAAAAATTTTATAAATATCCATGTAATTGTTCCCTTACTCAGTGCATTTAGAAAGCGAGGTCCTCTAAATTTTTAAATGAATCCCTCCATGTGTTAATTGTTTTCATCTTGCTAATTAAGGCAAACTCTTGTAAATTACCAATGGAGGTAATACCAAATTCCTTCTAACCTTCTAACTTTTGAAATTTATGCCAGCCTAATACCAGAACCTGATGACAAATAACAGTGGAGCAAACGCAGACTGACATTCATTCTATGATTTCGCTGAGTAAGCTGCACATTCACTTTCTCTGATTATTTATGTATGATTTGAGGCCTAAGGAGCAGTTGAGACAACAATATGAACAGGCGAGATACAAGTTACAGAGAAGTAAAAATGAAAATATTATATTAGATATTATAATGTTAATATTACTATATAATCTTATTGAATGTAAAGAAATAATATTGTGATAGTTACCTGTAGTTTATCCAAGACTATTTTTCATTTGTAATGTTTTTACTTTAATCACGTCCTTCAGAAATTAAATTATTTGCATAATTTTCCCATTTTGATTTTCGGGCAATAAAATTAGTGAAAAAAAGGAGGAATGTAGTACTTCTAATTACCAAAAAGTTGTAAATGAAATGAAGATTCATATTTTTAATATTTCTTAAATTAATTTGTATAAAAATTTAAAATGTAAAAAAAAAAAAAATTGTGCAAAATCAAATTTTTTCATGTTGTTTCGGTCCCTATGCTTATATTTAGAAACATTTTGTTGGTGTTATATAAAAAAGCACAAATAAAAACAAAAACAAAAGAAAAACACACAAAAGGTTTGACTTTCATTCTGTCATTTTGTGATTTACTAGTGTCTTTATAATTTTGTTACATTTGGTATGCTGAAAGAATGTTCATGCAAGTAATGTATAATTTTACAAGTCTAAAAATACGTTATTAATACTTTCATGCAGTTTTATTACCTTTATGAAAGTACAATTTTCCCCCATTTTTAATTGATGCAAATAATAATATGAGTGAGCTATGGGCTAATGCTGAAGTCTGCTGGAGTTTTCTAGAATACAAATTTTGCAAGACTTCCATTTTGAAAATAATTATAATTATCAAGATTTTTTACAATGATCTGCTTAGAAATACTTGGTATATTTTATTTTTAGTTATTTACAGATGTAAAGGTTTATTCTTCAATTTGTATACAGCTTCTGAATATCATTCTTTATTTTAATATCAAATTTTTCAGTCAGTTTTTATTGTATAGCAGTTAAGTGTTTTAATTTTGTAACAAGCACAACGTTTTCCTAAATCTAAGAATAGGGACTAAACGAATTAGATTTTGTAATTTTTACAAAATTGATTTCTCTTAGTTTTAAATGTCAGAACATAAATTTTTGCATCATTGAAAACGTTTTTGTCATTGAAAGTTATATCAGGGTTCGTACGGTCCTTAAAAGTCCTTAGGTTTTTTGGAATCGATTTTTGGTCCTTAGAAGTCCTTAATTTCGACCAAAATCGGCAGAAGGTCCTTAATTTTAATCATCTGAAATTTCTGTCTGTTTTTACGACTGCCAGTTTGAGTGTGAATTAGCATTTTGGAGGAATATTTTTGGCTCTTTACTGACATATATGACTATCTTTTGAATGGGTGAATGGGTTCAAGTGTTATAATTTGTTCTTATTTCTAATATAAATAGTGGGATATTCGAGTTTCTAAGCAAGAAGTGGAACATAAACATTTCGAAATTCATTTTTTTTTTTTCTAATGAAGATCTCTTAAACAACTTTTCGCTTTTGGTGATGTGAATTTTTTTATTTAACGGTTCTAAATTTGGTGACATATCAACATTTTCGCGATCTTAAGATCAGTTTTTATAGAAAATTTTTAATTCCGAGATCTGAGAATTTTTCGACGATTTTTT